>JAYJMB010035913.1:0-33957 GCA_036873735.1 Pouteria campechiana
GGGTACAACACTCTCTCACCTATATATTACAAAACTTGATGCTATACACTTACGATATAATTTACAGCAAACATCTGCCATAAGGTTTTCAATGCCCTTCTTATCTCTGATTTTTAGGTCAAATTCTTAAAGCAGTAGCACACATAGAATGAGTCATGGCTTTGCATCTTTCTTAGCCATAAGATATTTGATTCCAGAGTGGTCAGTAAACATAATTACCTTATAGCTAATAAGATAAGATATTAATTTGTCAAAAGTAAAAACTAAGGCAAGAAGCTCCTTTTCTGTTGTGGGATAATTAAGATGGGCATCATTGAGGGTCCTGCTAGCGTAATAGATGGCATGGAATACTCTATTCCTCCGTTGTCCTCATAAATTAATTCAAATGGTTTGTTCGACTCTAGTGCAACAATAATGGGTGCTGAGATATGCTTTTCTTTGAGGATCTAAAATGCCTTCTTACGATCTTCATTGAACTCAAAAGGTGTCTCTTGTACAAGTAGATTAGACAATGGCTTAGAAAATTTAGAGAAGTCTCTTATAATTCTTCTTTAGAGTTCTACATGCCCAAGAAAACTCTCAATCCCCTTGATTGAAGTAGGTGGTGGGAGTTTTTATATTATCTCTATTTTGGCCTTATCAACCTCAATACAATGCCCCAAAATAATACTTCTTTCGCCATGAAGTGACATTTTTCCCAATTTAGCACAAGGTTTGTTTGTTCACATCTTTACAAGACCAATTCCAAGTTTTCTAGCCAATGATCAAATGATTTACCAAACATAAAGAAATCATTCATGGAAACTTCAATTATTTTCTCCACCATGTCAGAAAATATTGCTATAGTACACCTTTGAAAAGTCATCAGTGCATTGCATAGACCTAAAAGCATTCTTCTGAAAGGAAATGTACCATATGGGCATGTGAATGTGGTCTTCTCTTGGTCTTCTGGAGCAATGGCTATTTGATTATATCCTAAATAGCCATCTAAGAAGCAATAGTACTCAAAACCAGCTAGATGATCCAACATTTGGTTAATAAATAGCAATGGGAAGTGATCTTTTCTTGTAGCAGCATTCGCCTTCATATAATCAATGCATATCATCCATCCTGTGATAGTTCTTAATGGAATTAACTCATTGTTATCATTCTTCACTACTGCCATTCCACCTTTCTTTAGGACCACTTGCACAAGGCTGACCCACGAATTGTTAGAGATAGGATAAATCATTCTTGCATCTAGCCATTTCAGTACTTCCTTGTGAACCGCTTCTTTCATTGTTGGACTTAATCTTCTTTAAGCTTCCACAGATGGTCTGAAATTGTCTTCCATCAAAATTCAGTGCATGCATGAGGTTGGGCTGATTCTTTTTAGATCAAAGATAGACCATTAAATAGCTGACTTGTATTTTCTGAGAATTCATAGTAGCTTATCTTCTTCTTCTTCTCCAGAGAGGGTGAATGATATTACCACTAGCAGCAAAGAGGATTATCCCAAGAATGCATAATGCAGATGATTTGGTAGTTGTTTTAATTCAAGTATTGGTGGTTTCACAATTGACAGAACAGATTGAGGAAGGCCTTGTTCCAAACTTTTGAAGTATTTTTGATTATTGGGACCAAAAGAATTCAACCAGTTAATAGTTTTTGTGATCTCCTCTTCCTTAAGAGCAAAAGGAGTTGGATGAGTTAGACTAGCTTCCAAAGGATCTTCTGAATTGCTCAAATGTTGTGATATTAAAGTATCTATTGATTCTATTCAAAAACAACTATCACTTGTTACTAGATACTTGATTGCATTGAATACTTTAAATATCACTTCTTCGTCCTACACCTAAAGCTTCAATTCACCCTTTTGGATATCAATCAATGCTCTCTCAGTAGCCAAGAATGGTCTCCCTAATATGACAGGGACATCTTTGTCTTCTTCCATATAAAGCACCATAAAGTCAGCACCATAAAGTCAGTAGGAAATATAAACTTGTTAGTCTTAACAAGTATATCTTCAATAACGCCTCCTAGATGCTTAATGGATCTATCTGCTAACTATAGAGAGATAGTGGTGGGTCTTGCTTCACCTAACCCTAATCTACTATAAACAGACAAAGGCATAAGATTAATACTAGCACCCTGATCACATAATGCTTTCTCAAATACTGAATTTCCAATGACACATGGGATAGAGAAGCTTCCTAGATTTTGAGCTTCAAAGTAGCTTCCTTTGGATAATGGCACTGCATTCTTCGGTAAGAGAAACATTTTCATACTCTTCTAGTTTCCTTTCATTTTAAAGAATGTCCTTTATAAACTTCACATAACTAAGCATTTGTGCAAGAGCATCAACAAATGGAATATTAGTGTGAAGCTTATTAAACATTGCCAGAAATTTTACAAACTATTTATCGACTTCTTGAGTTGTTGAAGAAATGGTATGGAAAAAGTAGGTTCTTGAGGAGGCATTAGTTATGGTTTAGGTAGTACTTCCACTTGCTCTTGGCTTTTTATTTGGTCCTTTTCATCAATCAATGGAGGCTTTAGTTGTTTGCCACATTGCAAGGTGATTGCCTAACATTGTTCATGCGGATTGACTTCAATATTACTAGGCAGATTCCCTTATTGGCAATTACTGAACATATTTGCTATCTGAGCCACTTGAATTTTAAGATTTCAAATTTGAGCAGATTGGTTTTGAATCTGAGTGGTTTGGTTTTGCGAATTGAACCTTGTCTTAGCCATGAAACCTTCTGTCTCAGCTACAAAACTATCTACTTTGGTTGAGAAATAGTTTGTTGTATTGGCAAACTGAATTAAAGGAACCTCCCAATCTGCCTTCTTTTCTTTTTATTGTTACCAAAATCCTTGTTGTTGAACCCTTACTAAACTTGTGCCACATTCTTTTGATTTCTCTAAGAGAAGTTTGGATGATTTTTCCATCCTTGATTATATGTGTTGAAATAAGGATCTTTCTACTGCTGGTGTCTATTAAAGTTTCGAACATACTGAGCTTATTTTGGTTTAGGTTGCATGAATCGATTGCCTGTTTAACATTCTTCACTGGGATGATTTCCTTGACAAAACTCACAGAAATTTTGAGGAGTTTGAATGGCATTTTCTCCCATTTGGTTCTTCTGCATTTGTTTTGTGTGGGCTACAACTTGAGCTATTAATGCAGAAAAATGATCAATTTCATAAACTCATGTTGGCTTCTATGCCATAGCCATCTAATGTTGGCCATTAGAAATTATGTGTAGCTTTTTCTTCTAGCAACTCATATGCATCATCATTTGATTTCTTTATAAGTGTTATACTTGGAGATGCATCTATCAATGTTCTGGTGGTGCTCATTAGTCCATTATAGAAGTTTTGAACTTGCAACCACTTAGGCAGCCTATGATGTGGACACTTTCACAGCAGCTCCTTGTATCTCTCCCATGCATCATATAGAGTTTCACCTCCATGTTAAGCAAAATTGTTGATCTACATCCACATTCTTGTTGTTTTTGCTGTTGAGAAAAATTTTGCAAGAAAGTTTTGGCCAAATCATCCCAACTAGTGATAGAGTTTGTAGGTAAAGAATTCAACCATATTTTTGCTTTGTCCGTCAAGGAGAAAGGGACAATTGGAGGTGAATAACATCTTCAGATACTCCATTATATTTGAAAGTATCACATATCTCTAGGAAATTGGCAATTTGGGTATTAGGATCCTCATTGGTCAGTCCATTGAATTGAGCTCCTTGGAGCATCTATAAAGTCGTTGGCTTTATCTCAAAATTATTTATAGTGATGGCTCGCCTTTTGATTATAGGCTGAATTCTTGTTGCTATAGGTAATGCATGATCTCACAGTGACACATATGAAGTATTCTCATTTACGTCTCCTAGATCAACCATATTATTCTGCAACTAACTAACAACTTCTCTTTTCTGTCTTCTAATTCTTTTAAGCATGTGTTCTATCTCAAAATCAAAAGGGATCAAATTTCCACTCTCAAATCTTTGCATATACAAATGGAAAATTGTGAAAAATAAACAAGAACTGCAATAAGTAATAAAAAGAAAAGAAAACATTTCAAAGCATAACTAGATTTATTTATTTTGATAATTGCAAAAATAATAGTCCCTGGTAACGATGCCAAAAAATTATTATGAATTTTCTAACGCAAGTGGATGTGTCATTAACAAGTAATAAAGTAGAATTAAGAGATCATTCCCACGAGGACTATGTCTACCAATTACCAATTATTCTAACTCTAAACTTTGTTTGAAAGAACTAAATCTGATGAAATGATAGAGAAGAAGAGAAATCTATGTGAAATGGATTCTAACAAGAATGTAGGATGTGAATAGACAAAAAATCAATGGTTATGGCATCCAATTTAACCAATCAATGCTTATTCCTATGTTGATAACAAATTTTACTTTTGTAATTGTTTTTTTTTCTCAAGTCATAATAACCTATTCCAATTAGCTTTCCTACATCTCTATAAAAATTATGAAATAACCAAAATATATTAAGATTAAGAAATTCACAATGTTACATAAGCCTCATGGATATCTCTATCATTATGACAATCTTATGAGGTTTAATCATGGTCTAATTCAATTATTGCTTCTCAGCTTTAAATTGAATTACAAATCATGATAAAAGGGCTGGCACACTTTCACAAGCATTAAAGTTGGATTAAACACTCAACATAGATAATGAATAAACAAAGAATTGAATTAAAAAGGATAAAATCAAACATTCATAATCCGGCTACATCTTGCCCCTAGAATAGAGTATTTATCTCATGGTGCAGTAAAAATAAACTACAAACAATGTCTTAAACATAATTCCAAAAGAAAACAACTAAAAATGAACTAAAAAGAATAGTAGAAGAAGTTCTCCAAGCAGCACACTTAGCTTTCTCCCTTGTCCGCCCTAGCCTTCTTGCCAAAAAAAGCCCTTTCATGGACATGTTTAACCCTTTATTTATATCCCTCCTAATTAGGGTTAAACGCATTTTGCATAGCTTAAATAGGTTTTACAAATAATAAAACAAATTTCTAAAAATAGGTCCTTACCACGCTTCCAATTGTGACACTCAATTATTGATTGTTGATTGCCATCTAAAAATGCCTCTTTGAATGCCGCAACATTGGGTTTGGATGCCGCGGCATTAAGGGCCTATTTGGCCTAGCAGTAAAATTTCAGCTATTGAGAAAAGTGCTTTTATTAATAGGGCTTTTAAAAGCGGTGCTGTTAGTGAAAAGTTGTCTAGTGTTTGGATTTTATCATTTAAAAAGTACTTTCAATCTTATAAATGTGTTTGGCTATAAAGTGCTAAAAGTGCTTTTAGATGTGAAAATTACCAAAATAGACATATAAGGATATTTTCAATAAAATCAATTTCAATGTACAATATTCAATTTTTAAATAAAAACTTTAACTTACATAATATTAAATAATCAACTAACAATATTATTATATAATTTTCTCTTAGAGGTAATTATCAACTAAAATAATCATCTATGTCATCTATCATGATAGTATCACATTAACAAAGATAAATCACAATTATTTAGTTGAGGCCAAAAAAATAGCCTTTACTATTTTTCACAAATGAACAACTAAATAAGAACTTCATATAGCAAATTATCCAAAAATATCATCATAACAATAAAATAGTTAATCCATAACCAATAAGTATGTTGGGTGTATCAAAATCATGAGGATATGACAATTACTAGATAAAACTAAAATCTTAAAAAACTTATAAAATTCTAAAAACCATCAAGTTGATGCTCAATAATCTCATTTCTTATATGATTATGCAAAACCAACATCTCTGTAGCTGATTAATTGAAATTTTCCTATAAAGTCTCATCACCTTCTTCATTTTCTTTTGGTAATAATTCTTCTTCATTTTCTTTTGGTAATAATTCTTCATCATTATCATAACTCATGAATTCTATGTCTGTGTTGCTATTCTTCCTTATGAAATTATGTATAGCCATGGTAGCAACTACAAGATGAACTTGTGTGTCAAGTGAGTAAGCAGGCATGCAATCTAAAATAGCGAACCTTTCCACACACTAAACATTTTTTCAATTGTATAGATTAAGATTGAATGATAAAAGTTAAAAACTTCATAGTGGTTTTGCAATTCCTTATTGCACTTAAAATCAGGTATATGGTACCATTCATTTTTATATGGTCCTATATACCCAATACGCATTGGATGGCCAATATCAACAAGGTAATATTTGCTTACAAATTAAAAATAGGTTAGTCAATATTTATAAAGTTTATTCAAAATATAACATAATCATAAAAAAATAAGAAAATATATCCAAACCTAGAGGAGGATGAGGAAACTTTAGCTATCTATTTCAAAGAGCTTCTGTAAATATACGGGTATCATGAGCGATTCCTTCCCATCCAGCTAACGCAAAAGTGAAACACAAGTTGAAATCACAAGCTGTCATAACATTTTTAATTGGAAAACTTTTTCTACCTATATGCCGTGCTTGTTGGCCAGAGGGATCAACACAAAGTATATGTGTACCATCTATAGCTCCTATGCAATCTTTAAAGTATGGATAATATCTACTGTCATCTTTTATCTTATGGTGGCCTTTCAACCTGTTGGTGATCTTTTAAAATCTTCCAAATATTTTTGATATTGTCTCATTGTCCTGCATATGGAAGGCTTCATATTCTTGCATAAGTATATTAATTTTGGTCTCTTTGACCTGATTAGTACCCTCATGTGCAACTTGCAGTTTGTCCTAAATCTCCTTTGCTGAGTGACACACAAAAATCTTTTCAAACTCAAATGGTGATATTGCATAGTAGAGGCTATTCTTAGCTTTAGCATCTCTATCTACAAATACAATGTCTTCAACAGTATATTTATCTTCTATGTTCGTGACACTCTTATCATCTTTAATGATTTGCCACAACTTATAGTCAGTGGCTATCAAAAAGTTTTGCATATGCATTTTCCAATACCCATAATTGTTGTCATCAAAGAATGGGAGTTTGGTGGTTAACTGTCCTTCAGCTATGGTGTTGTGGATTGTGTTGGCCATAGGGATCACTTCAAGCAGCCAAAGTAACCAGTAATCAAGATTAACTATTGAAGCTTGCTTTGATACCAATTGTTGGTTTCTTTCTAAGATAGTTTAAGAGGGGGGTTGAATTGATCTTTTAAAATTTCTAACCAATATAAAATCAAAGTGTTGAAAAGAATAGGAATCAGTCACGCAGCACAAAGCACACTAGTATTTTATAGAGGTTTGACCCACAACACAGTAACTTCTCCTGTCTCTGAGTTAGCCTTACTTACTGCACTCAAGTTCCACTAAACACCTGTTGATTTTACAAGCTCACTAACAACTTACACCTATTGGTTTCCAATCTCACCAACAAACTTTTATATGTTAGTTTCCAAGCTTACCAACAAACTTATACAAGATTTGTAAGCCCCTTACTCATCATCCCAATCAATGAAAGATGTACAATAAGAAATGCCTCTTACATAGGCTGAGTTTGTACATAATTAAATGCAATAGAAATAAATGTATTACAATAAATACAAAGTATCAAACTCCCTTAAGCCGTTGTAGAGAATGTTCTTTGAATGTAGATGGGATTTTGCACAGTGGAGTTGGAAGAGAAACTTTAATGTCTGAGAGTAAATGCTCTTTATTGCTTCAAAAAATTTCTCTAAGTTTCTAACTATTAGAACAACCTCTCTTTACTCCTTTTATATTGAGATTCAAAATCTTTCTATCGGAGAAGATGACATTCATTAAATGCAAGTGAATTGTGAAGATTTTCTGACCATTAAAGCTCTCTCACAGGTTCTCATGTCTAAAGTTTATTTGACTATGTCCAAGTTTAGTCTCTATGTCTAGAGTTAAGATTTTAGATTTGTTTGTGTCAATCAACTTGCAATAGAATTCTCTGAACTATGTCCAAAAATGAATTGTTGTGTCCAAAATTAAATCGCTATGCCCAAAGTTAAGATTTTGAACTTGGATTGGCGTGGGTTGCTCTTGGTCATAGACATTAATTTTCGCTATGTTCGGAAATGAGTTGGCAATTCCAACTTTAAGACTTTGGACTTACTTCTTCAATCTACAATAGTGTCTGGGATTTAGCACTTGAGATTTTTGGACTTGGACTTCTGACACACTTGGTTTCTCTCTTCAGTCTTTAACAATGTCTAAGTTGGATTTTGTAATGTTAGAATTTGGTTTTGCAGTGTCCGAATTTGACTTTGCAATGCCCGAACTTGGTTTTGAATTTCCACTGTCTTAGCTTATTGTTCAGTAATGTTCGAATCTGATTATATATCCGAGATTGGATTTATAGTGTTCGAACTTGCTTCTTCTGTATCCAAACCTTTGCTTGAGTCTAGAACTTAGTCTTTTCTTCTTTTTGAAGCCTTGTTTCTTGTCCGAGTTTGGACAGTTATCTGAATTACTTTGATAGTGATTTGTAGCATATTAGGAAGATGCTTCCAACACTGACTTTTAAAGTTTCAATGCTATTATTTCTCTTTTGAGCATTTATGTTTTATTCCTTATAATCTTGTGGATCTAGTCTCTAATATTGTCTAATATGCATTGTCCACTTATGTTAATTCCCTGATATAATGTTCGTTACTACACACTTGGGAAATATTGATCAATAGCTTAAACTTTCACTCATGTGCTTTTGCTCATCATTATAACTTGGTTGTCTAAATATATTCACCATCAAAATCATGCCAATTAAAAGAGGTTTGGTTCAACACCATTCAATAGGTAGCTCAAGAGGAGGCGTGAATCAAGCTTTTGAAAATTATGGCCAAATTAAAATCAAGTGCTGAGAATAAATGGAATAAGACACATAGCACAAATGCAAAGGTATTTTTTAACCTAGTACCTACTCCACTCTCTGAGTCAGCCTCTCTTGTTGTGCTTAGGATCCACTAATAATGGTTGGTTTTCCTGAGCTTACTAATAAACTCTTACACCCATTGGTTTCCAAGATCACCAACAAACTTATACAAGAGTTGATTTCCAAGCTCACCAATAAACTTATACACTGGTTGGTTTCCAAGCTCATCTATGAACTTATACAAACAGTAAGTCTCTCTACTCACTGAAACAAACTAACAAAAAACAAAAACTCGTATAGCTACTTGCCTTTGCATAAGCTAATTGTAAAATAATTAAATACAAAATCAATAAATAAATAAAGCAGTTAAACTTTTGAAATCAAACTCTAGAAGGTTGTAGATGATTGAGCTTTGAGCCTGGATTTGCAATCAGCACATTGGAATATGATTTTTATGACAACAAAACTTACTTCAAACTTGCTCTTAGCTAATGTAACTTTTGTTTAGAATAGGAAGTATGAAAATATGAAAATGGAAAGCTTGGAATATGATTAAAACATTGGAACATTATATGTACAAGTATTTTACATAATAAAATGAAAATGTGTCCTCAAAGATAAAATATCCTCACTTCATAAGTTGTGCAAATCACCTATGGATAATCATACTTTTATTGATAGAAAATGTATGAAAAATATCAAGGCTTACAAAACACAAAAATGCAAAAACATTGAAGTGTAAGTCCACAGCCAAAACACCCAGGGACCCACTCATATCGCTTGCTATGCAGCCGATACCTTAAGCCGCCCTAGAATATTGCCTGCAACCATCAAGGAAGAAGTGTTCTCAATGGATGACTGCACTCGATATCCCAACCGTCTGAGGATATCAACTTCAGTGCAGTTGATTTTCTCAGCTTCCTCCCACATCGCCTGTGAGTGTCTAGAGACATGCATTCAGAAGCCTTGCCAAGAAGTGACCGTAACCAATTTGCTTGGCAACCTCCTGATATCGCCTGCCATATAGCCAAATCGCTTGGTTGCCTCCCATATTGCCTCCTAGTTATAACTCTCAGAAATTTGAATGTTGTAAGCCTCATAAATTATAACACCCCACACCCCCACCTTATATGTTTTGGACATCTTATAGATTATTCTCTTTTATGGTTTATGAGGGATGCTACAATTCTCATTCTTTTCAATATTGTTTCTATTATTAAGGGAAATATTCTACCAATAATCCGACAGAGTCTATCCAGTATTTTAAGAGTTTAAACCTGTGCATGAATATATTTAATCATAAATAAAATTTGAATTTAACAATTATAAAACAATAACTTAAACCATTATACTGCCCAACTTACACACATCTGCCCAAAACTTGAGTTCCACCGTGATGGTAGGCATACTGGAAGAACACCAAACCATTCACAAACCATAAAGACATGCCAATATATTACTCTTTCATGCATACCCAAAATACATCAATAACTGAATTATTATAATTTTAAGTGCATATTAATAGACATACAATACAGGGAATTTCTCATGCTAAATTCTATTAACAAAATAAAACTATCATCTTCTTGCTCCCTGGCTTGACCTGTCCACTAAAAACATTAGAATAGGAAGGCTTGAGTTTGAGCAAACTTAGTAAGTAAGCATATAGGCAGTAATATTAAAATAATAATGACATGTTCATTAATAGAACAGGAATAGATACATCATAATGCAATGATGAAACTTAATTCAAACATATCCTTTTTTTAGGTCACCTTGACGCCTCATATCATACTAGTGCTATGCAGGCACTTCATATCATAATCGTGCCATGTCAGCATAATACATGTTATAACCATGCCATATAGGCATAAAACAAGCCAAGCATACCCTTGTGGAATCCCTCCCATTCCATTTCATGCAAAATATTGTAACAAGCTGATCTTGGGATATTTACAATCCCCATCTATACATATATCAAGGGATACTCACGATCCCTTTATTCATAATTCATTCACTCAACATATAATTAGGGAATACCACTTATTCCCAATTAAGCACCCATTTCAACATACTATAATTTCATAGACTTAATTAACAATCATCTCATAACCCAACATACTAATATCCAGCAAATGGGATATTTATTATCCCCATTTAATCATACATGCTCATACCAAACATGCCAAACATGGGATATACGCTATCCCCATCTAAGAATACTTTTAACTTGAAAAGGGAGCCTACTTACCTCCTGATGAGCCCACTTACAGTCCTCACATTCTCAAGCTTAGCTTCCCACTTGATGATCAATTAGTCTAACATATGAATCTCATATATCATTTATATCATAATTTAATCTACATGATAATTTCTTATCAACAAAGTAAAATATCACGACCAAATACCATAACCCAATTCATTTATAAGTTTACATGTCTCAAATGTCTCAATGCATTCTAACATTAGCATAAGGCTATTTGACTTAATACCTTTTATAATTATCCACAATCAATCACTTTATTAGGCTGGAATATCATCTTACTCATAGCAAATCACAAACTATAATTAAATTACTCAACTATATACAATTTCTCATTAAGCCATTCCATCAAACAACCTATAGGCATCATTTGTTTATAAATTCCTTAACAAATTCACAATTATACATCATGATTCCATAACATCGATAACCTTCAATTTACCTTAATCAAATGCAAATCACACTTCTAACTCAATTAAACCATACATAATCAAGTTTTTACACAAAACTTCCATTTTTACTATTCATTAGTTATTGTTCACTAATGGGGTAATTAAATAATCATAATTAATTAAATCTAATCATGCCAAACATGTTGTGAATTATATATTATTCAATTTCCCTCATAATTTCAACACAAAATCCATGCAATCCCACCATTTCACTATTCATGAGTTGGGTTCCAAACCCTAGCAAGGCAAAACCATGACTTGTCATATCCAATTAAGTTCCAAGATAGCATTAAGCATGAATTAATCATTTTTTCCATGTTTCTAACAACAAATACCCATCATCTTCCTCAAAATCACTATACACAAAACCCTAGTTTGGCAAAAACAAAAATCGAATTGAGGAAAAAACCAACTTACCTTTGATTTCATGCATGACTTGGATCATAAACAAAGAAACAGACTCCAATTCGTCAAAAACCCACCATGGGTTGCATCGACCATGAATTTTCTCCCTTTCCTCACCATTCCAACTGAAGAAACACATCTTCAAAGCATGCTTGATCATTTCTACACCTAGACAAGGTGGTTTTGTAACAAACTCACAAGGGTTTTGGAGTATCTAAGAGCTAGGAAAGAAGGGTAGGCATGGAGAAGAAGGACAAAATAGAATGAAGAAAGGAAAAAATTAAAACGAGATGAAAAAGTTGAGAAGCCATTTTATCCTGTCATCCAGTGTCGCAACACCAAAAATTTTTGCCCACCCCATGCCTTATCAACGATCGGCACCGTGACACTAGTTTCGCTAGCCCCTTATATATACCATTTTCTCCCTTTTATTCCATTCCTTTTTCATATACTTTTAGTCCTAACATTTCCCATATAATATTTACATCAAATGCATAAAAAATATGCCCCAAATAACTGACATGAAATCATTTGCATTATTTTATTTTAAAATAATTTCTTCCCATCTCAACCCATCATTGAAATCACCATTTTAAAATATTCAAGTATTAATTTATCAAAATTAACACCCTTGGTGTTACATAAATGCAACTCATTCTTCTATAATGGTTATGTTTTTGAGAGATCTATTTGAGGAGAAGTGTTAGGATGTTTCAAGGGTAGAAGATGTAAGAGGATTGAGCTTAAACTTTCTATAAGTCTTTGTAACCCTAGGGCAAGAGCTTTAACTTTCAAACATCCATTCAAGAGCTTTCACTTTCCAAATCTTCAAGACTATCTTCTTCAATACACAAAGGGAAGATCTTCTAATCTATGAGGAGTTATTCAAAGATCAAGTCTTCCCTTCATTAAAACATAGTGTAAAAGTGTAAATCTTTCATTTGTGTTAGTCCCGCTATATGGCTAAACTAGTGCAATCTTATGGAAGCGATTGAATTTACTATAAAGACAATGACTTACAAATTAAGAACACAAATGTTATAGTGGTTCGGCACTTCCTACCTACTCCACTCTCTAAGTCACAAGCACAGACTTGGGTTCCACTAGTCAACTTAATCCCAAAGTTATAGTTGTACAGAAACTCTATTCACTGGACTTCCACTTCTAGGTAACAATATAGATGAATCAATTACGCAATCTATAATGATTCAACTATCTTTTGGTTTGCAATGCAAACCAAGATACAATAAACATAAAGAAGAATGTAATAATGAAAGCCTTACAACCAAATCAACTCTTAGGTCAACTTCAGTGCTCTTGATTCTCCAAGCTTCAATCACTTGCAAAAGCAAAGTTTGAATATCTTAATAATCTTGATCCCTTGATTTTCTCTTGATCACTCTACAAGATTTTTCTTCTCTATTTTCCCACTACTTTCTTCCAACATATCTCCCCTTAATATAGATGTTTAATTGCTGGGAGATAACCTCTCAAAAGAGGTTGAAGAAAGTCTCAAAGTTGCTTCATTTTTGGATCTTATAACTACCTACAATGGTGCCAAAACCATCGAAATTTTTCTTCATAGTGAAATCTGTCAAAGTTTAACTTCGTTGGATATGTCACTGACTCCTAATCCATTGAGATTCATCAAAAGCCAACTTTTCCTAATTTGAATCCATCAACATTCACCATTTGCCAACTTTGCCAGATATGTCCCTGATTCATAATCCACCGAGGTTGCTAAAAAAACATCAATGGATTTCTTCACTCTACGACTTCCATCCTTAACCTATTTCCAAAAATTTATTTTCACTCTTTCCACCACTTCAGATACCCTAATTACATGCATTTCATCAAATCTACATCAATCTACTCTACATCAAAGATTTGTTACATCATCAAACCATCAAACCACATATTAAAGCATATTTCATCCAAGTATATTCATCATCAAAACAGAAGGCATAAATCAAATAATTCTCTCCCTTTTTGATGATGACAAAACCAACTTTGCATGAACTTAAAATGACAATCCTCCCCCTGTTAACATGCTTATTCTTTTATTTATCCACATGCAAACAAAATCTAATTTTCTCCCTCTTTTTGTCAGAAGTAAAAAGAAAATGAACAAAAAGATAAAAGTAATATGAATGGAAACTTAGAAGTGTGTGAATTTTAAATGTGATTCAAGGAGTCAAACTAGGGAACTTAAACTAGTAATTTTTGATAACGAAATTAAATAGCATCAAATCCTTAAAAGATAAGCAATATAGTTTCTAAAAAATGTTCTTAGGCTTCAAACTTCAGAATTATTTCAAAGGAGATGACTTTTTCTTGGTGGAGTTGGATTGATCAGCAAATGTTGAGGCATGGATTTGCTCCCGTATGTATGCCTACAAGTCAGCTTTGAGAGATCTTAGACTAGTTGCAAGTAAGGCCTACAAGGTAGAAACATCGAGTAAAGGAGAAGTTGAAGTAGTTGTGACATTACCTGTAGAGGTAGATGGATGAAAGGGATGGGATGGAGCTAGAATGGATGTGGCTAGAGTGTGTTGAGTATCAGAAATAGTGGCTGCTGAATCATCTTCAGCCTAAGGATCCTTCCCATTCTTTCCATGAGATCCCTCCTTTTCATCTAAATCTTCCTCATCTCCCAGAACATCATGATATAACTCAACTTCAACCACATCATTTCCTTCAACATCAGCCTCAATACTTGCTGGTGCATCACCTTGAATAGGAATCTCATCATCATTTTCACCCGGTACAGCAAAACTGTATCTCCACTTACCATCATCATACTTGATATATCTAATTCTTCTAAATGTTCCAATGTTTATCTCATTATAGCTGGAGGGACAAGTTGGAACGTCATTAGAAAGATCTATTTCATAGTGTTGAAATAGTCTTGTCAAATACATAGCATATGGAAAATGTCCATCAGCTCTATCTTTCTAATTGAACATGTATAATAGCATTGCATCTACAAGATCATATTCCAAGTTATAAACAATGCAGTTAATCAAAACACATTCAAGAATATTCACTGCATCATGTCCTCCATTCCTTGTAAACTGACAATGGGTCACTATATGATGAATGAGTTTGAACTCTATAGAAGAAAAGTCTTCATTTGTGAATCCTCCTTTTGCTATTTGACAGTGACTCCTTTCCAGTTAAATATTCAACTACTTCCTTTCGGTCATATATTTTATCAGCAATAACATAAAAAAGTTTCATTATCGATGCAAAGTCTTTAATAGTGAAACGGATTTCTTTCCCTCTAAGATATATTGAGTAAACATATACTCCATCCTCTCCTTCTTCTTCAACCAAATAAAAATAAAATGACTTTACAAATTCATCATAAATCATCAAACTTTCTAACAGGAACTCAAAAATCCTAAATTTTCTCAACCAATTGACAAACTGAAACCTCATCTTTAAAGAATTTATAATTCAAGAACTTACCTCGTTTATAGTTATTCTGCCCAAATCTTGTATAGAAATCAAACTTGTCTTTCATAGATCTTAAATTCTTCAAGGTTGGGTCCTTTGAAATTTGTTTCTTTGGTAAAGAAGTGAGTTTCTTTTGATGTGGGGTAGGAACTCATTTTTTGGGAGTGTATCTTCTTGAAATGGTTGCCTTTGGAGTGGATTTGGACTTTTGGGTTAGTGGAGAAGGTTTGGTTTTTGAAGGTATACGTTTCTCGTGTTTAGGTTTGGGAGAAGTATGAATAAGAGATGGAGAAGATTCACTTAGAGTCCTAGGCATTGCTTCTTAAGTAGGTTCAGGAAATGAGAGTTATTCTTCCTCAACATTGATGGGATTTTCTTGAGTAGTTTGTCTTCCTTGTGTAATAGAGGGTTCTTGTATAAATATTCCTCCTATTCTTCTTCATGTTCTAGGAGGAGAAGATCTAGGGTCAGAGGAATTCACCAACTTCCTCTTTCCTTTCTTTTCATAAGATGCCTTCTTTGACACAACAACTTTCTATCTACATTATATCCGGCATAGTAGGCATAAATCAAATAATGATCCTCTAGGATACCATAATCCTAAGTGAGATGTTTCCACAATATATTTAAAAATGTGTTTAACAGTAGATAAGTGTGACTCCTTTCGATTTGACTAAAATTGAGCACACATACACACACTGAATAAAATATCAGGTCTATTGAAGTAAAATATAATAGTGAACCAATCATACTCCTGTATAGTTTTTAATCTACACTTTTACCACTTTCCTCTTTGTCCATTTTGATGCTTGCACTAATAGGGGTAGGCATGCATTTCAAGTTTTTCATTTTGAATTTGTTTAACATTTCTTTGACGTATTTAGATTGTGAAATGAAAATACCTTCATCAATTTATTTTACTTGTAGTCCAAGGAAAAATGTCAGTTAACCCATCATACTCATTTCAAATTCATTTTTCATCATATTTTTAAATTTCTTGCAATATTTTTCATTTGTAGAACCAAAAATGATATCATCCACATAGATTTGTCCAACAAGAATGTTAGAATGAATATGCTTAATGAATAGAGTTGTGACAACTTTACCTCTTTGAAAATTTTTACTTACTAAAAATCCACTTAGCCTTTCATACCAAGCTCTTGGAGTGTGTTTAAGACCATATAATCCTTTTACAAGTTTTAATATATAGTCTGGATGTTCATGATCTTCAAATCCTAGAGGTTGTTTGACATACACTTCTTCATTTAAATATCCATTTAAGATTGCACTTTTTACATCCATTTCAAATAGTCAAATTGTTTGAATGATGCAAAAGCAAGTAACATTCTTTTGGCCTTAAGTCTGGCAACAGGTGCAAATGTCTCATCATAATCTACTCCCTATTCTTGAGAATATCAATGTGCTACCAGACGTATTTTATTTCTTACAATAATCCCAGATTCATCAAGTTTATTTCAAAAGATCCATTTTGTGCCAATAATAGATTGATCATTTGGCTTTAGCATAAGTGTTTACACATTATTATGTTTAAACTGATCTAGCTCTTCTTGCATTGCTATGATCCAGTTTTCATCTAAAATGGCATCTTTTATTATTTTGGGTTCAATGTAAGATAAGAAAGCAAATTTACCATAGATATTATGTAGTAAGCTACGAGTTCTCATTTTATCATACACATTTCCTAAATAAATTTCTAATGGATGATATCTATGAGTATGAACTGCCTAGATTGGTTTAGTTAACTCACCTTCACTTATATGTTCTTCATGAATATTTTTCTCAGGTCGATTTGATAACTTAGCTTGTGATAAATCTTTAGATCCTTGCTGAACTTTAATTGATGTTTCAAGAAAAACAAATCTCTCATTTTCATCATCTACATTGTCAACCTTTCTCAACCAAGAGTTAGTCTCATCAAATTTTACATGGATTGACTCTTCTACTATATATGTTCACTTATTATAGATATGATATGCTTTTTTGGAAGAAGAATACCCTAGAAATACACCTTCATCACTCTTCTTGTTAAATTTATCAAGGTTATATTTTCCATTATTCAATATAAAGCATTTACAACCAAAGGAATAAAAATATGCAATGTATGGCCTTCTACCTTTCCACAGTTCATAAGAAATTTACTTTAGAATTGAACGAATGTAAACATGATTGATTATGTAACATGTAGTGTTTACAGCTTTAGTCCAAAATCTATGAAGAAGATTTGCATCAATTAACATTGTTCTGGCCATTTCAACTAAAACTCTATTCTTCCTCTCAACAACTTCATTTTGTTGTGGAGTTCTAGATGCAAAAAAATTATGAGTTATTCCAAGTTCATCACAGAAGTCATTGAACTGAATAGTGTCAAATTCATTGCCATGATCACTTCATATTGAGAGAATTCATGTTCCACTTTCATTTTGAACTTTATGATGAAATTTCTTGAAAAACTCAAAACATTCATCTTTTCCACCAAGAAACAGTATCTAAGTATATCTAGAAAAATCATCAACAATCACATACTTGTACTGTTTTCCACTTAAACTTCTTGATCATGTAGGTCTGAAAAGATCCATATGCAATAACTCAAGAGGCTTTGATGTAGAGACAACATTTTTTGATTTGAAAGAAGCTTTTATTTGTTTACCAAATTGGCATGCATCACATACATGATCCATATTGATCTTCATTTTTGGTAAGCCTTTCCCAAGATTAAGTTCTATAAGTTTCTTAATTGTATACATGTTGGCATGACCAAAGCATTTGTGCCATAGTAAAGCCTCATTGTCTACTATAGATAGACACTTTATATGATCTGTACTAAGGTCCAAAGTATACATATTTTCATTTCGCTTTCCACAACATATATTATTTCTTACATTATTTAAACAATACATTTATTAAACTTAAATCAACTTCAAAACCTTTGTCACAAAGGTCACTTATGCTTAAAAGGTTGTGTTTAAGACCTTCTACATAATACACATCATCAATATCCATACTTGAAATACTTACCATTCCAATTCCTTTGATTATTCCTTGATTATTGTCTCCAAAAGTTATTTTACCTTTATTCTGAAAAGACAAACTTTTGAATAAATGCTTGCTTCCTGTCATGTGATGTGAACATCAACTGTCAAGATACCAGCTGCATTTTATTCTTCAAGTCAAGCATATCTAAAAAAAACAAAAGTCAAGTCTTTAGTACCCACATTTAGGTCCATGTTTGCCAGGTAGATGAGTAGTTTATTTAGGCACCCAAATTAATTTTATTCCATTATTTTGTAATCTTTTTAATTTACAATTGTAAGCAACCTACCTAAATTTATTGCAAAAATAACATTGCCCTTTGTGAAAGCCGAAAGATTTTCTTCTGAAATATGTAGTATGGTTTTGACAAAATAAACAATTGTTCTTCATCTGATTGACAATATTTTTCAAAGAAGTAATATACAATTTCAACTTTTGGTTTTCATCCAACATTTTCTTTGAGTCATTTTTCAGAAGTTCATTTTCAGATTTCAATTTTGAATACTCATCAAAAAGAACATTAAAATCTAGTTGAATTATCAGTATCACTTCTTTCTTAATCTAAAATTCCTTTTTTAATTTTGCATTTTTTTCTATTATCAACTTTGACTCATCTAGAAGTTTAGTATGTTCTTTTTGCAACTCAAACAAGAACTCTTAATAACTTAACTCATCTAAAGCATTGCTCTCTTTATTTCATCTTCATGTGTCATTAGACTAATATGACATTCCTCACTTTCAGATTCATAATCCAAAGAGATGGATGAGTCACTATCATACCAAGATCCAAAATTTTGTGGTTTCTAGTTCTTCTTTCTATCTTTTTTGATGGATGGGCATACTCTCTTTAAATGTCCATTTCTGCCATAGTTATGACATGTGAGTTCCTCTTCCTATTTTTTGACTAAAATTTTAGTTTTGAATTCCTGTCACCTTTCTTATTTTGCACTCTTCAAGTCGCTGGAAATCTGTTCTTCATTTTGTTATTTGTGTGAAGAATGTTTTTGAATCAACAAGTTAGCATAGCAATTTTCTCATCTTCTTCACCTGCCTCAAGATCAAATTGATCAGAATTAGCTTTTAGGCCTACAGATCTCTTACTTTTGATTTAGTTTCATTTTTCTTGATAACATGCTCATGTGATAGCAGCCATCCCATCAAGTTATCAACCTTTAACTTTGAGATGTCTTTTGCTACTTCAATTGCTATCACTTTTGCGATCCAAGCCTTAAGTAAAGATCTGAGTATTTTCTGAACTTATTCCTTCTCAATAATCTCTTTTCCAAGACCTTTCAAAGCATTGACGATCTTGGTAAACTTGTGATTTATCTCAGTAATGGATTCATTTGGAAGCACTGTAAATAATTCATAGTCACGCATTAAAATATTCATTCTAGTTTCTTTTACTTTTGATGTACCTTCATGGGTAACTTAAAGTTTCATCCATATATCTTTCGTAGTTTTACAAGTTGACACCCATTCAAATTTGGTGTGAGATATAGCATAATCTAACAAGCTTTTAGCTTGTTCATTTGCTAAACTTTTCTCTTTCTGTTCTGCTGTCTAAGTACTTATTTTTCCAACTGGTGTTGTAAAACCATCTTCAATTATACATAATATAGATATTTTATAACCCATTAAGAAACTTTGAATTTTTAGTTTCCATAGAGGATAATTATCTCTAGTTAGATATGGAGGTCTATTTGTAGATAATCCCTCTGGAAAACTACTTGATCGGAATGCAAATCCATTACTTCCATTTAGATTTCATTTCTGCCACTATTGTCACTAACAATTTCATTTGTACTTGATGAAGCCATAGAGGATTACTTTGATCAATAAAAAGATAGCTCTGATACCATTTGTTGGTCTCGCTGTATAGCTATACTAGCATAATCTTATGGATGTGATTGAATGTACTATAGAGACAATGATTTACAAATTAAGAACACAGATATTATAGTGGTTCGACACTCCCTACCTACTCCACTCTCCAAGTTACAAGCACAGACTTATGTTTCACTAGTCAACTTAATCCCAAAGTTACAGTGGTACAGAAACTCTGTTCTCTAGACTTTCACTTCTAGCTAACAATATAGATGAATCAATTACACAATTTGTAATGATTCAAATATCTTTTGGTTTACAATGCAAACCAATGCACAATGAACATAAAGAAGAATGTAAAAATAAAAGGTTTATAACCAAATAAACTCTCAAGTGAACTTCAGATCTCTTGGTTCTCCAAGCTTCAATCACCTGCAAAACCAAAGTTAGAATTTGTATTTTCATTTATGTATTGCCCTGACATAGTATTGGAGACCAAGGTTAAGAGAGGGTTGAATTGGGCTGTTGGAGTGTGTTTCATAACCAATTTGCTAAGTTATTTATGCCCCATGGAGCTAGAATCCAAAAGAGTGCGAAGGTAATAAGTTTATGCCCCCTAGAGCTTATCTAAAAGATTGCATGTGGTGATAAGTTTATGCCCCCTAGAGCTAATCTTGACGAGTGTGTGTGGCACTAGGTTTATGCCCCCTAGAGCTAATCTAGAAGAGTACATGTGGTACTAAGCTTATGCCCCCTAGAGTTGATCTAGAAGAGTACGTATGTCACGAAGTTTATACTCCCTAGAGCCGATCAAGAAGAGTGCGTGTTGCACTAGTTTATGCCCCTTGGAGTTAATCGAGAAGCATTTTTGTGGCAATGTATTTATGCCCTCTAGAGCTAATCTAGAAGAGTGCAAGAGACACTAGTTCACTTCCCCTAGAGCTAGAATCTAGAAGAATGTTGGGTACACTATTGTATTTCCATTATATGAGATAGTGGAACCCAAGGCACATGGAGACTGTGCTCTTGGAAGAGTGGAGTAGGGAAGGTTGTCCAAACCACTATAAAAAATTGTACATCTCTTATGTGATTGCTTTATTTTTCTTGCATTTTATTGCTTTATTATTTATTTTATATTGCATTGTACACAAGCACAAAAAGAGGGAAATTAATCTAAGAAAGGATAAGCAACAAATTTTTATAAACTCAATTCACCCCTCTCCTCTTCGGTTAAGCCAGTCTATGGGACCCAACAAGTGGTATCAGAATGGGCTACATGAATAATTGTAGTGATCCATTTAGCTAACCTAATAATGTCATCCTCCATGTTCTCCAAAGGATATTCTACCTCCCAACTTCCATATTCTGATGGATTCAATTATGCACAATGTAAGAGGAGATTGGAAATTAGCTTTATGGCCCACGACCTTGAATTATGGAAGACTATTTTTATTGGCTCTACTGAGGATGAAGAGAGAACAAAATCTAAAAATTTCAAGGCTATGAATGCCTTACTTCATGATTTTTGCCCCAACATTTGCAAGTCTGTTTTAGGTTGTAAAATTGCAAAGGAAATTTTAGACAAGCTAAAGGCAACTTCTGTGGGATGCAGATTGGCACAAAAGAAACTAATATTTCTATTAAGAATGACTTGAGTGCATAAAACAGGAAAGAAGAAGAAGAGAAAAATGAAAAATCTAAGGAAGTAGAAGAACAAACTATCAAGCCTCATTCTCAAATTGAAGAGCAAAGGACTGAAGATATTGAGGAGGCCCAATCAATTGAGGAGCCGTCTTAGGTTAAGAGGGAACAACCTAAAGAGGAAGGAAATGATAAAGAAAGACTTGGTATTAAAAGCAAAAATTTAAATCAAGTCAACAAAGAGAAAAGATATAAGAAAAATGTTGCAATGAAAGAAAGAATAAGAAAAGGAGAACAACACTAAGAGAGAAAAAGGAGAAGAAGAATAAGATACTCTCTCTCAAAAGTGAATCTTTTCTCAACAAGGAACTATAATTTAAAGAAAGGAGATGAATAAAAGAAGATTTTTCAATCTCCACTAAAGGACAAATAGTTTCTTGACATTGGATGAGGAAGACGATATTCAAAGGAACCAGGGTTCAAGAAAGCAAGGTAAATGCAAGTATGGCAGTTCAAAATCAAATTCTTTTATATTTCATTTATTGCTCATACTTAGTACATTTGTTCATTTATTTCTAATATAATGTCATTTATACATAAATATATATTTTTTTAACTAATCTAGATTAGAAGAACCAAAGTCAAATAAACTCATGATACAAAACTGAAATAAAAAAATGAATCCTAGAGATAACTAGGTGTAAGGAAACAAAGTATATATGTGTTAGTGAGGAATAAAAAAAAAGAAGGATTATGCTTAAATTGATTAAAATACTTTTGATGAAAAATAGTTATTCTAGCATATTGACATTTAAAATTTTCAAAGAAGTGAGTTCTCACCTTTATGGTATAATTCATAATTATGCTAGTATAAAGAACTCAATATTAGCTAGGATTAAAGTAGAGTGTTTGTCTTGGTTTATAGTTAGAATCTACTTTATAGATGAAGATTGATAAAATCTAGATGCTGTATAAGAACTTTGATAAAGAAAACTTTTATATAAAAGAAAATAAACTAAGTGATGAATGATTTGCTCAAAATGATGATGGGCATATTATTTTGCTGAGTAGTCAAGATTTTCCAAAGCAAACTACTTTGAGTCGAAAAGATATTGCACTTACTACATTGTTGTACATGTTCATATTTGTTTGTGTTTACTAATGATGAAAATGTGCAAGAATTTTCTAAGTGTATGCAATTCAAATGAGCTGAACAAAATTCATAAGACACAAGATCATAGCATCTTCGTCCAAAAAATCAGTAGGGTAGAAAGCATGTTTCGAACAATATGAAGCTGCAATAATGAGAAAATTTCAAGCATATTTTAGATGAAGAACTATCTCATGATGTCTAGCTTCATTGAAGATATTAACTTAGGATAAAGCAAAACACTTTAGACAAAGTGTCATCCATCCTAAAATCAAACCATTTGGTTTTGTCCAAAATTTAACTCCAAACAAAGCAACATTGTCCGAAACGACAGAATCTCAACTTTAGATGCTCAAGTCTATCCAAAGCAATGGGAAGAAGATACTAAAGCTGCACACTCATCGTCCGAATTGCAACTTCAATGTCCTAAATGATGATGATTCCAAACAGCGAGGTGAAATGAGAAATCAAGCTTAGCATCTTCATTTATGAACTCAACTATAAGAATTCTCAAGAGAACGGTATCAAAAGAGATAAGTATGCCAAACTTTTTACATATTTGATTAACGCAATGAGAATATGCACTAAATTGTTGTACATTTTTGATGTTGCTAAATTAATATTTGATTGCCTTGAATATAAATGCATGCGATCTCATTGGTTGACCTAAATCATACTATAAGTCTAAGTTAATCATTGATATGATTGCAGTCCTAGCATAAGTCAAACCTATTTAGGAAACTTCACAGTTTAAGGTCTCGAATAGGAATTCCATTCCTAGTTATTCATTTTGTAATCATCCTTAAGGCTTGAACTCTTTAAAATGAAACAATTTGGATAATGTTTTAAATTTTTGAAAATGTCTATATGATCTTGCTTATGTCATTAATTATTTCTTATCATGCATTATCATTATTATTCATGACTAGAATATATGTCAAAAATGTTTGAACATGTGTAAGATGAAATCATATAATGAGAAAATTTTAAAGAATCAGTGTTTAATTTATTTGAATTTTTGAGATACTTGATTTGTATGTAATGATGTGTTTGCAATGATGTATGCTTAAAGTGGTTTGTTTGATGTTATTGACTAAGTGTTAAAGATTAGAAATATTGAGGTTCTTGAAAATGCAAATTGATGTATTTCTATTAAGTGTTTAAAGTGATATGTTTGATGCAAGGCCCTAAAATTTCAAATTTGTGAAATTTCACTGTTGTAAATTTTTGGCAATTTTTGCTGGTTTGGCATGCCATATAATTAAAATTTTGAGGAATTTGTTATAAATGTTTTTATGAAATTAGGTGGACTACTTGAAGATAAAGTTGGGAATACATCAAAGTGCATTAAATAAATGACTTAAGTGAAAAAGAAAATGAAATTAAGTCAGTGGAACATCGAAGGTGTAAATATTGAAAAATATTGAATTTTATTATTAAATATATTTTAAAAATGGATGGAATATCCATATTAATATGATGATGATGAGGACACATGTTAATCAATGATTAACAAGTGAAGAAAAATTGAAAACTGCATGTGGAAGCTGAAATACCGAGTTGCCAGTAATTTTTGAAAATTTTTGGTTAAATTGAATTTAAAATAATAATAATAATAATAATTTGAAATGATATATTTAGAGCATGGGGAAGTTGATTTGGGCATAGAAATTCTCAACCAAGTAACTCACATGCGCCAAGGATAAGAATTGTACGGGATTTTATAAATTTAAATGGGCGCATGTGTATAAAAATGCATAGGCCACAAAGAGTTATAACAAAACCTTATAAAAAAATCCTTTTTGCAATGTTTTTATCCCCTGGAGATGCTATCAACGTGAAAGCTTCTCTTCTTTTCTTCCTCTTCTACCAAATGCATGGATTCAAGTGAATTGGCCAAGAGAATTGTAAGGACATGTTAATTCAATTGATGATTGAGTCTTGGCATTGATTTCTTATGAAATTAAAGAAGTGGCAGCCTCTTAAATTCAAGGATTTTTCTGATTAGTGGGACCCACCAAAGGAACTTGGAGGTTAAGGTAAGAGCTTAAATTACTTTACATGCTAATATGCCTAGGGACAAATTCTTTGTTAAACCATGTAGGAAATCTAGGAAATTTCAAACCCTAGTTCATGAGGGCTGCTGAAATTTTGAATGGGAATTTAAGGGATATAATTAGTGTGTTTAAACATGATTAATGATGGATTAAAATTGTCTAATAAACAACAAGTAGTGGACACTAAAGTAGGTTGCTGAAAATGGGAGATTGATTCATGTATAGCTGTTGTTCACGTTGAAATGGGGTTGTAAACTCTGATTTTTTTTAACAATTAATTAGGCTAGGTTAGCAAGGGAAAATCATGGTATAATTTCCATTATAATACAGCCCCTAATAAGCTCAAGTAGTTAATGTAATCCATGTAGATTAGGTGGACAGCTAGTTTCTACATTAATGTTGTTTCTGAATGAAAATTAATGCAACTTTTAGCCATGATTAGGCTGTGATTTTGGGCAGAATTAAGGCTTGATTATATGGTGTAAATTGGAGCTTAAGGGCAATGTCAATCAGTTAATATCATAAGGTAAGCAGGTGTTTACAATGTGTTGAAAATTGGACAGCTAGCTGTTATCTTTTTGTACATAAATTTTCATTAATTTTTAATATGCTTATACTAATTTAATTATGTTTTATATGCCTTATTTGATCATGATTAATGTCATTAATTATCATGGGTGTTTTGCATTGAAAAATTAGTGCAAACAGTTGGAAAACTTCATGAAAAATGTGGGCAGAACATTGAAAAAGTGGTTTATCAAGTACGTCTCTTGAGCTTAATTAAAACCTTATAAAATAATGAGATTTTATAAATATAAAATATAGGGTTAATTTAAATATATTGAAATTTAAATATGAAAATTTTCATAAAATAATTCGATCGTTTGATGGTCCAAAAAAATCTGAGAAATAAATAACCTAAAAATTCGCCTACTGCCCATTTTACCATTTTTGTTGATTTTTGTATTTTATTTGGATTCCATCAATTTAAGTTATTGTGACCTGAAATTTTTACCAAAATTCAAATTTATTAATTTTCATCTAATAAAAAATTTTTAGATGAAACAGAGCTGAAAAATTTTGCACATAATTTTTATTTTGAATTTTTGAATTTTATTTTTAATTTTCTCAATTTAAATTATTGTTAACTAAAATTTTTGCTATACAATTTTGATGATATGTGGAACCTACAAAAAATTTAGATAAAATAAATATGGACAAAGTGGAAAACAAAGAACTTTATTTTAGGATTTCTGTATATATGTTTTACACCCCCGGGAGTGCCACATTGTTAGTTTTGCTGCTTGGTTGGCACGGAGCCCTGTGTGACTCATATATTAATTTTATGATGGCCCTGGGGCTAACATGTATCCGCCATGTGGCGAGAAGTGGCCTGGTTGGCTAGGCGGCAGTTATATAGGCAGCCGGCGGGTTGGGTGCTACTATCGGCCTGGATGGCCTGTGTTCTTTGATTTGACCTGAGTAACTAGTGTAGGCACGTTAAGTGGTGAAATGGTACTCTTGTGAGATGATGAGGGCGGGGTGCCACTATATATAGTAGTGTGGCTATGTGGGCCTGGCAGGCTTCTTGCCAGGAGTATCGGGATGGACCCGATGCACTACATAGTAAAAGGGTACTATTTTGGATTTGGTGTGCCTCCCAAGGTGGAGTATGTGGATGATGGTTGAGTGGTGTATTGGCATAGGAGTTGGTTGTGTATTATGTATTGACAAATAGAAAAGAATGTGTTTGGCATCACCAATGCATCGGTATACGTGCTGATATTAACTGGCTAACTATGTCTAGGATATCACTATGATTATGTGTATCATATGATTTATAAAGTATTAATAGCAAATTCTAATGAACTTGGCAATTTGACTCACTACGACTCATGTATATAGCACAACATGTTTTGCCTGGTTGCATTATTGATCATTGCTTTATTTATTGTTGTTCATATTATTATTTATAGTCATTTATTTTTGCTTACCTGCTTACTACGTTTTGCCTAGAATTACCCTTTTATTTAAATCAACCTCTGCACATTTCTCACTTTTTCTTTCTCTGCTTGTGATCTTCATCACACAGACTGAGTTCTCTGATTTTTACTCTTACCTTAGCAACGTATGGATGAGGATGAATTATTAGGCACAACTTATAGTAAGGTGGTTTCTAAGGGGTCTTATGAGGTTCTAGCATATTTTTGAGAGGATTTGGAATGAATGTTTGCTAAATATGGTTAAGAGATAAGCATTCCAATGAAGAATGTTTAATTCCAGTGGGAAAATGAGGTTCTTCCTCGTAAATAAAGGTTTAGGCACTTTTGAAAGATAAGCAATAATAGGATTGGGTATTTTGGAAATAGAAAGGATTTTGGCTTAGTTCGGAATTATAATTTCGAACATAGATGGATGTGTCTGGAAATAGAAATTTAGACAGAAGTTGGATATTATGAAGTGAAGTTTCATAATGTCCGAAAGTGTATCATAAAACTTAGTCTAAAATTTCTAAGTAAAGCTCAGTATCTCAAAAATGTAGATATATGGAATTCAAATCATACAACAAATAGAATAATCAATTAGTTCATATATATGTAAACAAAATATGATGTTCGCATCAATAAATTATCATTATGCACATGGATCTATCACTCCTAATTCCCTTCTGATCATACAAAATCTATCCTCTCTCCCAACTATTTTTAGTTGGTACAAATTCTAGACAGACATTGTGATTCTTGACATAATCTCTAATAAAATGATGCCTGATCTTTATATTCTCGGTCAGATTTATAGCATTGGTATTGTCAAATCGAATAGACATATTAACAAACTTCAAGCCATAGTCACCCAGTTGTGCTCTCATCTAGAGAATCTGTGCACAACAACTTCCAGCTACAACAAATTTAGCTTTGACAGTTAATAGTTGTCACGCCCTGCCCTTGGGCTTATGCATTTTTCCATTCACTCATATTTTTTCCATTTCTAAGGGGAATTTCTACCAAAAATTCTATAGAGTCTACTTTGTATTATGTGGATATAAACTTGTGCATACTTTTATCATATCAAATCATCATTCCAATAATCATTAAAAATAATAATATTAACCATACAATCATACCCATACCCAAAGTTATCTTCTCAAAATCAGAACCAATCATAATGACAATGCTCCTCACTAAGATCGTAAAGATCTATTTATACACACATAATTAAATCACTATTGACATGTCAATACATTTTGTTATATATCATTTGAAATCATCTAAATACATTTATACAAATACATTATGAATTAAAATTTCTATTCCTTATACCACAAGGAAATGTCCTCGATCTTGTTCACCAATCTCAATCTATAGTTCAGATTCTTTACCTGATCTATCAGCTAAAAACATAAATAAGAAGGCGTGAGTCTGGTAAAACTCAGTAAGTATACTTAATAGAAAATAAGTGGAAAGTAGAACAACATGTTCTCAAAATTAATATGGCAAATCATGAAGAATTACATCACTATGTACATAAAGCTAAATTCCTCATCACATTAATGTACCTTCTATACCTTAGATCATATTACATATCATAACCTAACATATCATAGGTTGAATATAGTACTTCAAATTTAAATACTTCTAACACTTCATACCATGATAGTGCCATATAGACACTTCTTATCTTATTAACAACGTATATTGGTTATATCTATGCAACCGTTACTTCAAGTTGATTCATTTCTATATCATAGCCATATACACTCTTTCATTAATACACACATTCACTTACTCATCATATAAGGATTCTAAGATACTTCAAATCCATCATCCCTCCATACATTCCTAAGAATCATGGAATATTCTCTATCCCAGCATAACCCAAATATACCTATGTAATACATCACATATATATGTCATAAAAAAAAAACTCATGGGATATCCAATATCCCCATCTATACATACATGCCCGTATACACACAAATACTAATAACAGGATAATTGTGATTCCCTTTTGCAATTTATTCAAAAAAAGGCCTACTTACCTTGTTTGCTTCCATTTTCATAACTTCTCAAGCTTTATAGTCTCTTATCCATACTTCGATGATCCTATACATATAACATATACATCAATTGGATTTAAACATGCTTCTTATACTCAGGTAGTCTTAATCAAACCAATTCAAGTCCATTTAGCCCTTCATTCAACAGATCAATTACTTTGTTTAATGTTTATGAATGGCCCATTTATAATTGCAATGAAGTTACTTAACCATACTCTCGTTCTTATTGAATTATTTCATCAAGCATCTTATCTAATCTGTTGAAACTTTTATACATGTTAATTCCATATATCTTACATAAATTGGGCATTTCCTTATACACTTCATATCCTCCTTTAAGCCATAGTATCTTATTAAGGCAAATGGTTACTCCACAAGATACCTCCAATAAGGGACAATAGCAATTTAACATAATTAACAATCCAATACACAACCCAATAACTTCATGACTGAACTAATAGAACACTAACTCACATAATTTGTTATCCAATATCATTAGCATGCAATTAATCTCAATTAAGCCTTTAATGAACTCAATTTGCTGCTTAAATATGTTATACACAAAAACCCTCTTTAACTTCTAATGATGTCATTAGCCCAAACTCAAATTTTTCCTTCTTAAACAAGTTCCAAATCATTTACACATATGCAACTACTAATTTTCTCCATGAATTCTACATTAATTCATCAACCTCTTCCAAAAGTCATTGTTCCCAAATTTCTCAAACCCTAATCAAGCATAACTCATAATTTCTCTTGCCCGATTTAGGTTAGAAAACATCATTAAGCATGAATCAATCATTTCTCCAATGATTTTAATAACAAAACCTTGTCATCTTCCCCAAAAGTTACTATACATAAAACCCTAACATAGCAAACTTATGAAATCAGGTGAGAAGAATGAGCTTACCTCCAATTCATTCATAACTTCCACCATAAAACATGATTTCAGCCTCTACTTCGCAAAAATCCCCCATGGATTGCAACCACCATTATTTTTCTTCCATTCCTCATTGTCCAATCCAATGAAACCCAGCTTGGAATCATGCTTGATCAATCCCTTATCTGGAAAAGATGGATTTCTTGCTAAAATTACAAGCTTTTGAAGCATACTAGAGCTGGGAAAAAAGCGTATGGAGTGGGGAAGAAAAGGAAAATGGAACTAGACAAAAAACAGAACAGACTGACCAAAAAAATGGATCCCCCCAAATTTTATCCCATAATTCGGCATCATGGCCTCAAATTTGGGTGTCGCAACGCTCAACTCATAGCCTCTGCCCATTGCCTTCATCATAATTTGGCACTGCCACCTCCAATCTAGCATCACAGCGCCAACCATGCTAGCCCATTTTTACTCCCCTTATTTGTGATTTTTCTGTTCTATTCTCCAATGCTATTTCTTGTTCATTTAATTCTTCATTTCTTCTAACTTTATCCATGATAATTTTACATAAATATGACATTGTTCCACATCATTAATTCCCTCAAATAGTTCAAACTAATTTCATTAAATTGCCACATACTTGAGATTTCACTTAATTATAATCAAGTACATGTTGTCCCAAATTGATCATTTAAGGAAAATTTTCAAAATTTACCCACTTTTTAACACCTTGGGTTTTATAGACCTCCCTCCTTATTAAAAGCTTTGTCCTCACATAGTTTCACCCATCTATATACATATCCCAAATATATAAATTTTATGACTTTGTTTCATTAATCAAGATGCATCACCCTAGACAAGTTATACTCATCGCCACTTGTAATGTCAATCATACAAGAAATACACAAGTTCATCACTCACATTACCAATCAATTTAGCTCAATTAAAACATGATCACATCCAATGTCAATCAATATACAAGATGCATGATTTCAACATCTCCATTCATAGTCCCTTAACATAGCATACTTAACATTTCATTAACTTAATTTGTTCATAGGCAAGCAAGGTTATTCTATAATATGTGGACATGCCATCATGTATAACAACCAATCCCATCCATAAAAGCTGCTAAATAACACTCATAGTTCACTACATATACAACATCTAATTCGGCACCAAAGTTCACATCATATCATTAAGTGGAAAGTTTATTCATTTTAACTAGGAGTCTACTAAGATACTAGTCATATCCAATTGACTCTATTTCTCTATCTCAATACATCAATATCTGTATGTTCATTTTTAGTCATCCATGGTATTTTGTCTATTACTAGTCATTACCATAATTAAAAGGCAACCAACCAAGTGGACTCAGCCACGAACCAAGTGGACGTAGCCAATAACCAAATGGCCTTAGCCATCATTAAAGTGGACTCAGCCACAATTCGTATAGATTTAACTTTCTTACAACTTTGGTGTGTTCTTGTCCATCCTTGCAATTCGGTTACAAATGTTGCAAAATCCATGATCACATGGTATTTCACCTTCATTATAAAAAGAAATCATAAGTTCTCCATCCACACCCCATAAATAAGCAAAGAAAGTCTTACATAATAGATTGATCAGGCCTCTTCACCTTTACAAGTAGCATAATCAAATAAAGCCCTTTCATGGGCGAGATCCCAAATAGCCAAGTAGGCCATCACAACTGGCACTAAAACCCAAATTCGCACAATCCTACCAGGCATCCTACTCTCAAATACATATCAATCCTATACAAAGAGGCATCAAATACAAGCATGTACCTCAGTCATGCATCCAAGCCTTAATCAAATGACCAAGTACCCAAAACTCACCCAAATAACCAAATGTCCAAGCATGTAATTAAACCTTATTTCATACCACCAACCATGCATTCAATTCTCAATTACGTTCCAATTGTATTCCCACCAATATCCAGATCCAAGTACGCATCCCAATCTAAGCCTGCCTCCAATTCTGAATCATCCTGCTAAATTCAAACTCAAATGGATACTAATTCAGCCTCTATGTATACCAATTGTTAGCAATCAACATACAACAACCCAAGAAGTTTAGGCTCTCAGCAAAATTCAATGTCAATCATATAGGGGAATACACAAATTCATTAATCAATACTTCAAGTATCGATAGTTCAAGTGAGCCACAGGAAACATCCATGTTGTAAATCAAGTAACACCCATAAGTGCAGAAGTGTCAACATTTTATGCGATCAAAGCACTATCATTCTACCATTTTATCTCATAATACTTGTCATAACATGCATATACAGCCAATCTCAACTGAATTCATCTCAATTGTACAAGTAAAACATATATATTTCGAATATCCTTACTTATTCCATATCATCATTTATGATAATCAATCACATTATTAATAAATATCATTCAAAGTGAAACCCAATGTCAATCAACACAATTATGTCACACTTGCCAATTCATTCAAATCACATGCTTACAAGCCAAGTACAGTACACGTCATCCTGCATAAAAATTAGTCACAATCAAAACTTATCAGGGAACCTTCAAAGTTCCTAAAAATATGTCCATTAATTTATCAAAACCTCAAAAAAGGGTCATCTCCTTAGATAAACATCTAAAGATCATATCGCATCATGTCATGTCAAATCAAATCAATCTAACAAACCTATGGATTCGTATTCTTATGATGAAGCTAATCAGTTCTTCACAACTCAATCAAACAAACAAGATGAAAATCAACCCCTTTCAATTTCATCATTTCTAATTCACATACTCTGTAAAATGATCACATTCATCATTCAACCAAGATGCATATAAGCACAATCACACTTCCCTGCCTATTCTGATCCCAACAAGTCTATCTCATCCCTAAATCATCATCATGCTACAACACTATCACCTTCTTTCCATATTAATATCATTTGTGCAATATCATATCATTTCATATGAATAACAGTGTTATCAAATAGCATTTATACCAAAATCTAAGTACCTCATTTCCCTCACTCCCGCCTTCAATATATAGCTGACATTTTCCTTACAATCCAATATTTTGCCATGTTTCCCCTAAGTTCATTAATTTGTATTGGCATGTCATTTTCTATTTCTTCCAAAAACTATTATCATCATGATTCTGGGCTCATCACTCTTGGTATCAGATAACCACTTGGCTCTAATACCATTTTGTCATGCCCTGCCCCCTAGCTTATACATTTTATTATTCACCCATAATTTTCCCATTTCTATGGGAATTTCTGCCAAAATTTTGGCAAAGTCTACTCTATATTATGTGGAAATAAACCTGTGCATACTTTTATCATATCAAATTGTCATTTAAATAATCATTAAAAATAATAATTTTAACCATACAATCATACCCATACCCATAGTTATCTTCCTAAGACCAAAATTAATCATGATGGCAATTCTCCTCACTAAGATCGTAGAGATCTATTTATACATAAATAATTAAATTACTATTGACATGCTAATACATTTTATTATACATCATTTGAAATCATCTAAATACATTTATACAAATACATTATGAATTAAAATTTCTATTCCTTATACCATAAGGAAATGTCTTCTATCTTGTTCACCAATTTCAATACACAAGTGAGATTCTTCACCTGACTTGTCAACTAAAAACATAAATAAAAAGGCATGAGTCTGGGCAAACTCAGTAGGTAGACTAAATAGAAAACAATAGTAAACTAGAACAACATGTTCTCAAACCCAGTAGGTAGACTAAATAGAAAACAATAGTAAACTAGAACAACATGTTCTCAAACCCAGTAGGTAGACTAAATAGAA
>JAYJMB010035924.1:0-15976 GCA_036873735.1 Pouteria campechiana
TCTAGCCTTTGAGAGATGGGGTCTTGGCTACTCGTCTCACCATCATTGTTGTCGAACCCATCTAGTTTTTGAGAGATGGGGTCTCGGCCACTCGCCTCACCATCATCGTTGTCGACCCCATCTAGTCTTTGAGAGATGGGATCTCGGCTACTCGTCTCACCATCATCGTTGTCGACCCCATCTAGACTTTGAGAGATGGGTACACCGCTACTCGTCTCAAGTGACTTTCCAATATGTTTTGCGCCGCCGTTGAGGTTCGTTGACGGAATTGGGCCTATTCCCTGTAGAAATGTAAGGCCTGCTTGCTGTTCCCTGTGTTTGAGATACAAGATGAGGATAAAGGAACCAAGAAAGCCAATGGACGTGCAAACCATCCCTTTCATGTTGAAGAGAGAAAATGTTTTTTCCATGGGCGAGTTTGATGGGCTCATGGCATCGTGGAGAGAGGGAGATCGAGTTAGTACGTTTTTGTCGCCCTTCGCGGTCTTCAACTCCTGCAAACATATGTATAGGGTCGAGCTCTGAGGTCTGACCATCCGTACACATCCACGCTAACGAGGAAAAATGGTAGTAAAATGTCGGCGTTGGTCGGTGATCCAATAGTTTTGGGTTTTCTGTTGTAAGGGATAAGTGGATGAAATTTAATTTAACCTTTATTTAGCTAAGAATGTAAATAGGCCTTTAAAAAGTTTTAATGGACCAAAAAATTAAAATTAGTTTAAAGTAAATATATACCCTTTAAAATACTTTCAAGTGATTTAATTTTGTAACTCGTTAAAACTTTTATATATTTGCAATCCTAGCTAAAAAGACATTTTATTCATATGCATTTGTAGTGCGTGTATTCATATGCATAGGGCAGTCCTTTTATCATGTAAAAGTATAGGACTGTAACATCTACGATATTGATTTTTGAATAATTATGTGTTTGAATATATTGTAATTGTCTCTAGTAAGAATAAAATGGTAAGTGGGGGTGAATGAATTTGTTTTGAAATAAAATAATCTAAGTATGTATGAAATTCACATGAGTGAAATGGGAGTGTGCAAACTAAAGCATATGTGTATGGTTATATAACTTGATTTAAAGTTAATTAAGGTAAAATTATAGTACATTTTATATTATTTTTATGTGAAAATGGTAATTAAAAATATAAGGAAAAAAGAAAAATCAAAGTGGATGAAATACAAAACAAAAAGGACATAAAATAGGGGTCAGCAAAGTTGAAGCCATGGTGCAAGATGGTGTCATTAAATTTGACACGTCACGGCATAAGTTAGTGGCCAACGATAGTGAATGGGGTTTTAAAACCCGTCCCATTCTTTTTCAACCCAATTCCATTTTCCTCTTCTTCCCTAGTGTCCTAGCCTTTAAACCCATCTCTCCAACCTAGATTTTTTGCTAATTTAGCTAGAAAGTCATCTTAGTTAGCTAGAGAATCCTTTGATCTTGTCATTAGACTCAAGGTGTAGTTGTTTAGATGGTGAAGGAAGAAGGCAAATTTGTGTTTTTACAAATTATGGAGATTTTGAAGAGCTTTGAGTTGGGATTCATAGCTTGGGAGGATGGCTAAGCAGGAAGCAAATGTAAGTTCGTTTCCCCTCTATTGAAATGATGATTTTTGCTTGCTAGGGTTTTTGCCCAATTAGTGAATAGTAAACTTAGGGGAATTTGGGGGAAATTGGTAAGGCTTTCACAAGAAGATTGCTTAATCCCTTGTGTAAAATAATTTTGGGGTAAGTTGGATATTAGAAAATTAAGTTTAGGCCATGAACTAATGAGAGGTTAGAAAGAGTTTTGTATATAAAGGCTTCAAGCAACTAGCTCATGAAATTAAAGACTTCATGAACTTGTATTTGGGCTAATTAATTATTACATGTTAAATAATGGATGTATGTTGATAGAAATGAAATTACATTCAAATACTTTGTTGAAAGGGTATGAATTAAGTAATGTATTTGACATGTTCGATAAATCACCCAATTGAGAAGTCACGTATGTATAATTCGAGTTTGATTAAATTGCAACCCTATAAGATTAGTAAAATGGGGTGAGGTCCTTGTTTATTTTGGTTATAATTAATTATTAATGAAAGTTTTTGGATATTAATTATGTAAATGTGAAATATAATACATGTTGTATATATAGGACTATTTGGGTGGTGAATTGAAAGTGGAAGCTGAGCAATTGGAGGGTCTTTACTATGTTTTGTTAGGTAAGTGGGCTTCCTGTTTTAGTTGAATGTAATACTGAATGGAAATATAGAATATCCTGTTGGCTGTATCCGAGCATGTATAACTGGATAGGGATATGGGATATCCCCAAAAATTTTATTGTGATAGATAAATGGTTAAATATAATTATATTATATAGTCACTCTTGTAATTTTTTATGTATGACAGTTTGGATTTATCAGGATAATAGGTATCTCTCGGATTATGATGCTCAACATATTTCTATGTTATGGAGATAAGAAGTATCTCATGTTTTATATATATTGATATTTATTCTTGTGTATGGATGTATGTATGAAAGAGATATAGAATATCCTGTCATTGATTGTGAATTAAAGATAATGTGTGAATGTCTGATTGGATAGGGATAACAGATATTGCCTTATATTACAGTAGTTGATATTAAAATGTGTGAATTGATTATAGATATAGATAAAGATTATCTCATAATTATTTATTTCTTCGTATATATGTAAACATATATATTGATAGAATGTGAAAATTTTCATGATCAGTACTTGACAAAATGGTTGCCAAATGGTATGAGGTTGTGCCTGAATAGCACAATTATGATTTTGTAATTTGGATGTAATAATAAGATACTATGCCTAGAAGGCACATTTATGACACGTGAAAGGCCTAGAGTGACGCAAACTTGATATGATGTGCTTGGATGATACAACTAAATATGATTTGATACCTCTTAATAGCGTAGAACATTAGGTTGGGTAATTAAGGACTTGGACCTCATAGTATGATTGCATTGCTATGTTATTATCTATGTTCTAATTATGAACATGTTGTTTCTGTTTATTATTAGTTTTTATTATACTTGCTTACTTACAGAGTCGCTCGGACTCATACCTTCTTATTCTATATTTTTAGTTGATAGGTTAGGTAAAGAATCCCAGCTATTGGTTAGGACTGGTGAGCAAATTTGAAGATATTATTGTATGGTAAGATAAATTGGGATTAAAATCTCTTAATGTAAGTGTTATTGTATTTGATTCAAATGTTATATGATGTATAAATGAATTCAAATGATGTAAAAGAAATGTAATGACATGTCATAGTCACTATTAATGATATTATAGATGAAATGGTATGATTTCTGAGATGGATATTGCCATCCTAATACGATTCTAATCTTGAGTAGAGTTGTGGGTATAAGTACGAGTGTTGTAGATTAAAATGTTGTCTTATAATTCTTAAAATATAAATTTTATATGATTCAATATATGTATATCAGGTATAAGTGCTTATATTTTAGGGCAGACTCAGTCGAATTTTAGACAAAATTTTTTCTTAAAAATGAGAAAACATTAGAATAATAGTAAAACAGATAGGCCCCAAGGCAAGGTGTTACAATAACCCTTTCATAAGGTTTCTATTTGATAGGCCTGAGTACATTGCAGATGCCCATTCCATCTAGATTGGTGTATTGAAAATCTCTACTAGTGGCCTCCTCAAAGACGGGCTACCGCACTACACAACAAAATATTTGATGCTTGGTATTATGCAACCACTGCCATCCAGAGCGTGGCTTCCGGAGTGAGAAATCAGTTCCTGATTCAAGTAATTTGAAAAATACAGAGTGCAGTCACCTTAATGCTGTGGCAGTTGTATCAGATTTTCTGAGTTGATGAATGGATCAAACACTCTGTATTTCGTCATCTTAGCTGCATTTTGCATGCATTTGGAGAGGCGGCTTCCGTCAACCTCCTTTCATGGATTCACTTCCCGTATAGGTATTGACACCCAGAGCTTATTTTAACCTAGTTGGCCTTTCAGCCTGTGGAATGCAGACTACCAAATATAGATGTTTTCCTGGCTCCATCTCATGTAAATAGCTCTGGCTAATCTCCTAATGGAGTATCTGGGCGCAACAATGGGCATAGAGCCTGCTCAAACTTGCTTGCATTATTTGCCTAAGCCATAAGCCATCAGACGTGCCTACCCAGTCGCAGCAAGCTGCAGTGAATTTGCATTGGAATTTCGAAAATACAAACTGCTGTGTTAGCGTAGGGATATATGACATCAGCAAAGTTGCTGGGACATCCCTAGGGCAAAATAGATGAAAAAGGAGAGGAGAGATTAGAGGGATACAGGGCGCTAGAGAACTTTGGGGGATGTTGCAAACACAGTAGAGATGTACATGAGGACGTTCCATGTATCAGGCAGGCCAGGTAGACACCAATGGCTGCAATCGGAACTGGTCTTGCGCTGCGTTTGCCTCGTTCTGTACACTGATGAATGGGCGTCTATCCGGTATCTAGAGAGGTGCGTGATGTTCAGGTACTTGACTGGTGTTTTCATATGTCTCAATGTCGTTACCAGTATTTCCATCAAACGCGATTCCCCGTAAGACGCCTTGGAATAAATTGGTTGCTTTCGGTTGTAGCATCTGCAAGCAAAACAAACAAGGCCCTGTTACTCTCTCTCTCTGTCTCTCTCTCTTTCAAGTGGTCTACTACACTTTTTGAGCCATTAGGGATTCAATCAAGGCTGGTGAAATTCTAGCTAATTAATAGATCAATCAAAACGAGTACCATGCTCTTATGTCTATATTATTACTTACGAATTATGATCCAAGTTGAAGAGTGCAAAAGGGGGCTACCTGCTATGCACGGGTGAGGAGCTTCTGAAAAAGACTGTTGTTTTGACGGGGTCCACCGTCCGATCAATCCACTTGGCCCACGTTTTCAGGGCTATGCTGTACGCTATTTCCGCTGCCATGTTCTCCACCAATTTACCTTTATGCTCGAAGAAATCCCACCTGCAGTAGTATCCTTTCTCATTGCTCATTTTCCTTAATTACAGGATACATATAAGAGTATCCAGACCATTCAAACCATGGGACATGCTGTAGATAGAACATGGATTGAAAATCACACTGATCAAGCGACGATAACCATTCAATTCGTGGTAATCGGACGCCCACCGTCAGCTGATCGGTGTGATCTTCATTCATGCCTCTATCACGATCACGTCGGTGATTTGGACGGCCTAGATTTCTTGCGAGATGACTTACCTTTTGAACCTCCCTCTGTGGGTCCACCAATGGGCGGAGTTGAAAACCATGATGTCGGCCCCTCTCCATTCTTTGGCCGAGGGGGGGAGAGTATTTAGCTTGACCACCTTCTTATCGAATAGCACGATATACGGGCTCTGGAAAAACTCGGCTGTGAAGCTGTAGTCCTGTCCCCACACAAACCTGCCTATTCATTAATACCAATGGACTGGATTGATCTCTGTAGCATTGGATAAGTGTAAATACCCATCCATATTCTGGGATGGATCCCATCAACGATTGGATGATGATTGGAAAATTTTACAAGTACGAAATCCTTATGTACTCCAACCTTTGCCTCCATTGCAGTTGATCGATCGTATGGTCAGGATCGTCCAATTCAAATCCTTTGTCATCCGTGTATCGTCCAATCGACGGACTCAGTAGTCCGGGGTTACGGAGAAATCACGACCACCAACCACGCGATGCCATGTTTCCTCATGAGACATCGAGACCACGATGTTAGGAAAAAACCACATCGTGAGATGCTTGGAGGGTCCAACACAAGTTGCAAACCCTAAACAATTTTTATGCTAAAACAATTAATGATATTTAAGATATTTTTATCAGCCTAAATTAATCCCAAAATACCAATTTACCTCATTTTGGTAAAGGATACATACTAAATTTGTAATTAAGCGTTTGTAACTTAAGCGGCTGGATGTCAAAATATGGGCAAATAAAATTCTAATATGATTCGCAACGAAGAAAACTTTAGTCCAATCAATTTGGAATCCTAAGAATAGGTCATATAAACAAGTTTTTATGGTAACCATTATTTTCTACTATCTTTTTTATTTATCTTACGTGACTCCATTGCATGTTCTATATAAATGTTTTCGTGTATAATAAATAAATGATATTAAAAGTATTCAATGATTAGATTAGTCATAGTTACGATTGCTACATGCTCATGTGTGTACACATTATGCGGCAGTCATTTATGGTTGGAATAATCTTAGAATATTAACTATCCCAAATTATATTATACACGTAGTATAACTTGTTATGTATATATAATGTAAAATTAAAAATTTAATCATATAAAAGTTGGACACATGGTAATTTTAGGAGCAAATTATTATTATTATTATCATTATTTTATTTACGCCATCAAAATGTTTTGTATAAATAATGTTTAGTATACAAAAACAAATAATATTTAATACATATTTTTAGATTAAATGTATTAATGAAGCATTGATGCATCTATGCTGGATAGAAATAAGAGATAAAAGGATCATGAAATAGAGTTTCTTCTGCTTTTACTAGGAATCATTGAATCATTGTTATCTTATGATATGTGTGTGTGGTGGATATTTTCATGTGGTGTCGGCTGTAAATTGTAATTCCCTTAATTTTTATAAATCATGATGTTTTAATTAAATTGAAATTGATCATCATACTTAACATTATTTAATAAAGTTAAATATAAAAAAATCATTTTAATTGAAAACTTCATAGGTTTTCAATTGAAACAAATTTTGATATTTAAACTAACTAGTAAATATAATGGTCAGTTTGAATTTGATTGAAACATTATATTTTATAAAAACTCAACGAATTATAATTTGCAACTGAGACCATATGAAAAAAATCCTTCATGCATACATGCATCGCTGGTGAAGTGACATCTCGCGTTTGGTGGATTTTCGCTGGTGCATAGCACGAGTTAAAAGTCTAAGGAAGTGACATCCGCGTTGTCAGAGAGTTATACCTTAGCTTGGAAGACCCAGTGAGCAGATTTTCGCACGTCTACGTGGGCTCGTCCAGGAGGGAGTACGGAGTAGAGGATGCAGACAATAGATTCCCATTGGTTTCTATTGATAGAGTCTCCTACAATCACCACACGCTTCCCTCTCCATCTCTCTAGCAGCTCCTTACCATCAAACCTTTCAACACCAGAAAAAAACAGCATTTATTGCATGATGGCCATGTTCTTCCTAACCTTCATGTGACTGACGGCCAAGGTCTTCCTAACATTTTATCGGCCAATCTATTCATAAGAAAAATGGACGGCTAGGATTGTTAAGATAACCATCAGCTGGCTTGGATTTTAATTATCCTGGTATACCCACAACCTAAAAATTAATATTTTGACGACATGAGATTTTGTGGCCCGCTTAACACTTAGAATATTAGTATCACAAATCAAGACGAGTGAAATAAGTTAAATCATAAGCAAGTATTTATTGAACCCTGAAAATCTGCTTCGAATAACACACGATTTTAAAGTTTAAGTTCGGTTCAGCATAATTGTGAGGAAAATTTTCACAAAAACCGAATTTTTTTCCATTGGATTTTGAGCAATGTGCAGACTCAAGAGATTAGGCCCACCAACCGAATGATTTATTTGGACCACTGAAAGTGAGCTGTATGACAATCGATTGGCTCTGAATGTGGACGTTGGACCCTCCAACCACTCCCATTTTAGCGCCGTGCGCACAAAAGGTAGGGTAATTAGAATGTATGATGTTGTATATTTCCTCCACTAATTTAAAATTTTTTCATTTGTACCAAAGAGGTATAAAAGAGGTATAACATAAAAGAAATAGTCTACGAAAGAGATATATAAAGTCGGGAAACATACTAACACTATAGAAACTTAGAATATAGACGCAAATAGTATGATTGCATTGGAAAAAAAAAAGAATTCACAAGAGACCATGATGAATTTTATTACTGAGAAGGCAAGGACATAACTAAAAAGATAGATCTTCTTTTTTCTTTTCACCTTTTTATGTGTTCTTCCTTTATATAGCTTTTACATCAAAATAAGCATTCCCTCAACAAAAAAGATTGTGAAAGTCGTATGTATTTAAGGCCTGTGAAAGGAGTATAAATGCCTTTTACACTCCTTGTACTTGATGAAATATATATTTTACACCAGTACAGTAAATAAAGAAGATATAGAGAGGCTTTTAAAACAAACGCACCATCTAGTCTAAGGTGAAAACCGTACGTTGCATACCTAGGAAAGTTACACCCTCTGGGCTCCCACTTCCAGCTAGCGTAGTCGTAATCCGGCCGTCCGTTCCGCTTGCAATTCACTCCTTCGCTGAGGAAGGGACATTGGTGGGCATGGTAAAGAGGATACGTTGCTGGGTCGTAGACCCACCTCCCCTCGAAGATGTTGCACTCATCGTGTGCTCCACTACTTGTCTTTCCACCTTCGAAGACGCTATCCTGCATTTGAGCGATGGGTGCTCCGATACTCGTCTTGTTTTGAGAGAAGAGTGCTCCACTAGTCATCTTCTTATCATCGCCCACCTTATCTAGTGTTGGGGAGATGGGTGTTCCGCTACCCGTCTCATCATCATTGTCGCCGACCCTATCTAGGATTTGAGATATGGCTTCGACCCCACCTAGTCTTTGAGAAAGCTCTACGTTGGATGTAAGTGACTTTTCATTGCTGTTCTCGTTGAGATTCGTCGATGGAATTGGGCGTATTCCCTGTAGAGATGTCAAGCCTGCTTGCTGTTCCATGTATTTGAGATAGAAGATGACGATAAAGGAACCAAGAAAGCTGATGGACGTGCAAACCATCCATTTCCTGTTCAACAGAGATAATGCTTTTTCCATGGGCGAGTTTAATTTGGTGGGTTCGTGGAGATTGATTTATAGTACGTTTTTGTCGCCCTTTACAGGGTTCAACTCCTGCATATGTACAGAGTCGAACTCTGACGTCTGACCATCCTCACACATCCAAGTTATCTAAGACGAGTGGTGGTAAAATGTAGGTGGAGCAAGTACCTCTCGTTGTTTGGGTGACCTAGTCGAACAGCTGCGTTAGAAACTTGGGAAGGGCCCTTTTTGTTTTCCTTTTTAAGCAAAGATTAGATAAAATAAAATTAAACTAATGTGCCTAATACTGTTCATTTAGCTAAGAATGTAAATATGGCCTTGAAAAAATTTCAATAGGTCATAGACTTAAAATTATTTGACAGTAAATATATACCCTTTATAATACTTACTTCCAAGTGATTCAATTATGTAACCTGTCAAAACTTTTATCAATATGATACTCACAACCTCAGCGAAACAAACATTTTATTCTCATGCATGTGTGGTGCGTGTATTCATCGGCATGAGGCATTGATTTTATCATGTGGAAGTATAGGACCCTTTCATCTATTTGATGGGCCCACCTATGTTGCAGGTGCCCATTCCCTCTAGATTGGAGCATTGTTAGTCTCTACAGAAGTCCTCCTCAAAGACGGGTTACTGCGCTACAGAACAAAACGTTTGATAGTTGGGATCACGCAATCACTGCCATCCAGAGCGTGGCTTCTGTGCTGAAGTAACGCAAGACGTGTTTCTTCCACCTTGCTGTTCTGTTTAAGTTCCAGTTTCAGACTCATCATTTAAATTAAAATGCTGATGCTGAGATCTGCAAAAAGAAAAGGAAATGATTTGAAGAATGAAAAGACACCGCCCCCTACCGATCCCGAGGCAGTCGTTTCTCCAGGAAATGATTAAACGAGAGAACAACTAAACACTGACTTAAAAGAAGCAAATTGGAGAGAGGAATGTTGCATTCTCAGTGAGAAATCAGTTCCCCAAATTCAAGTATTTTGAAACATACAGAATGCAACCACTTAATGCTAGGTTGTATCAGACATTTCTAACTTCCAAACTGCCCACACATCTGTCCTTCGTCCAGTTGTAACAATCATCTCCATCATCAGATGATCTTAGCCACTGTAAAGTCAAGCTGGAGGGATAGTCCATTCCACGTATGACAAGAAAAGGATGCTTCTGCGGTGATGAATGGATCAATCCCTCTGTATTTCCTCATTTGAGGTGCATTTTGCATGCGTTTGGAGAGGAAACTTCCGTCAACCTCCTTGCATGGATTAGCTGGGAGAGGATAGATTATAGAGGGATACAAGGCACTAGACAACCTGTGGCGAAGTTGCAAACCCGGTAGAGATGCACATGAGGATTTTCCATGTATCAGGCACGCCAGGTAGACGCCAATGGCTGCAATCGGCCTTGGTCTCGTTCCGTACACTGAGGAATGGGCGTCTATCCGGGATCTGGAGAGGTGAGTGCTGTTCAGGTACTTTGATGGTGTTTTCATGTCTCAGTTTTGTTTCCAGTAAATCCATGAAGAGCGCGGATCCCCTGATGCCGTGCATCAGTATTTCACTGATGCCACCAACCGAGCAATGCAACGTAACTTGTTTTAGACGTGAAAGATATTTTGAAACTATACAATATTCGAGAGAAAGAGAGAGAGAGAGAGAGAGAGAGAGAGAGAGAGAGAGAGAGAGAGAGAGAGAGGAAAATATCACGATATATTATAAAAGAGTTTATTTAGAAATTCAAATTTAAAAGAAAGTTTATGTAACATATTTCTTTGGCAAAGAGGGGGAAGGCACTATATAATTCAGAATTTATCTACTTTGTTACAAATATTTTAAATATTATACTTATTAATTGCCAAAAACTAAATAAAATGCTAAAATGATTCAAAATAAATAAACTTTCATACGAATAATTTGTTGTTCCAATCATTTTTTAGTTTTAGAAATTATACCATATTATATATAACAAATATATATTTTCTTATCAAATAAATAAAAAAATTTATCAATGAAAATTTTGTCTACCCTATCCTAATTAAATATGATTTTTCTTTAAATCTTGGCAAAGCATAACTGCATATAATTTAGGATTAATTTAAATTTTTAAAAATATTTTAAATATTATTATTTATTAAATATAAAATTTGGCTAAATAGAATACTAAACTTATTAATAGTGGATAGAATTATCTAGTAAATATTTTTATTATTTAATCATACAAACGGCTCATATGATCATTTTGAAATAAAATCTTAATTTTTATTAATTTTATCTTCTATAGCAATCTATACATTTTTATGGTTATTTTGATAATATATAAAGAAATATTTTTAAAGTTTAAATAGATTATATTAATATAAAAATATAAATAAGTCTTACTTAGCATGGTTAGAAATATTAATCATAGAGAATGGATACTAGGCCTAACCAAAATTATAAATTTATTATGTAATTTTGGTAAAGTGAAACTAATTTATATTTTTAGTATTAACCTAATTCAACTAAATTAAAAAATAGTTCTTTTATTTATTTCTTACAAAACACCATCCATATAAAATAGATAGTGGGCTATAGATAATAAAAAAATAGTAAATTAAAATTTTATTTTAAAAATTATCATTTAAATAAGAATTATTTTCTATTTATTTAATAATAAAATATATATTTAATGAATTATATTATATATAATATAATATGATTCTTAAAAATTATAAAATTATTAAAATAATAAAAATATCAATGTAAATATTTTATTTATTTTTAATTATTTTAGCATTTTATTTAAAATTTTTAATTTAAGAAATAAATTATATTTAAAATATTTTACCAAATTAAATAAATCCTAAGGTAGATTGGGACATTCTCCTCTTTATCAAAAATTATGCGTAATTCATATTTGGTAAGATTATAAACAACTTATATAAAATTATTTTTAGTTTCAAATATAACTTTAATCAATAAATTTTTTATCTACCTTATCACAATCTAACTTGATTTTTCTTTAACTCTTGGCAAAGTATAGTTGCATACAATTTAGGATTAATTTATTTTTTAAAATATTTTAAATATTATTTATTTATTAAATATAAAAGCTAGCTAAATAGAATACTAAAATGATTTATATGGGATAAGACTGTTAAGTAAATAATTTTAGTTTCAAACTTGTGAATAGATTCTTCTACAACACACCCTTATATTTTATATTCTATCTCTCTCTCTCTCTAGCATATTGGTAAGTTTTAAAATATCTTATATAGCTAAAATAAGCTATGTGGCATTATGTGTTTGGTAGCATAAGCAAAATACTGATGCGCGGCATCACAGGATCCACACTCCAATCAGGGATGCTAAAATAATTCAAAATAAATAAAATTTTTATATTGATATTTTTATTATTTTAATATTTTGTAATTTTTAAGAAACATATTATATTATATATAAACTAATTATTAAATATTTATTTTACTATTATTTAAATAAAAATAATTTTAATGATATAAAAGTGATTTAAATGACAATTTTAAAACAAACCTTTAATTTACTTTTTTTTTTTTTATCTTCTATAGCCAACTATCTATTTTATATGGATGGTTTTTTGTTATAAATAAATAAATAAATAATTTTTTAGTTTAGTTGAATTATATTAATATTAAAAATATAAATGAGTTTCTATTTGACAAAATTACATAATAAATTTATAATAGTGGTTAGGCCTAGCATCCATTCTTTATGGTCAATATTTCTAACTATGCTAAGTAAGACTTATTTATATTTTTCTGTATTAATCTAATCTATTTAAACTTTAAAAATATTTCTTTATATATTATAAAAAATAACCATAAAAAGTATAGATGGCTATAAAAGATAAAAATAATAAAATTATTTTTTTTTAATTTTAATAAAATTTTAATTTTATTAAGTTTCAAAATATCATAGGGCACCTCGTCGGAGTTTAGTTGCGTTTTGTGGTAGCACATGCAAGCAAGACAAACAAGGCCTTCTTTGGATTGTCTTTATCAAGTGGTCTACAACCTTTTTGAGCCAATAGGAATCCTATCAAGGTAGGTAAAAATTGTAGCCGTTGAACAGATCTTCATTAAAACGCGCATGTCTGTTATTTTAGTTACGAATTATGACCAATGGTGAGAGTGCAAAAATGGGCAACCTTCTATGAGCGGGTCAAGAGCGTCTGAAAAAGACTCTTTGACTTCGCCGGGTCCACCGTGCGATCAATCCATTTGGCCCACGTTTTCATGGCTATACATATAAGAGTATCCTGACAGTTCAAACTATCGATAGAACATGGATTGAAAATCACACTGATCAAGCTATAGTAACCATTCAATTTGCGGTAATCGGGCTCCTACCATCACCTGATCGGTGTGATCTTCCTTCACGGCTCGATCACGTCGGCAACTTGGACGGCCTAGATTTCTTGTGAGATGACTTACCTTTTGAACTTCCCGCTGTGGATCCACCAATGGCCAGAGTTGAAAAGCATGATGTCGGCCCCTCTCCATTCATTCTTTGGCCGAAGGGGGAAGGGTATTTAGTTTGACCACCTTCTCCTCGAATGGCACGATAAATGGGCTCTGGAAAAACTCGGCCGTGAAGCTGTAGTCCTGTCCCCACACAAACCTGCCTATTCATTGATACCAACGGATTGGATTGATCTTTGTAGTGTTGGGTAAGTGTGAACATCCATCCATCTCCTGGGATGGATACCGCCAACGATTGGATCACAATTGCCAAAAGCACACACGTCGGGCACCCGTATCCATCAACACAATTTTCCATCCGTTGCTTCCATTGAAATCGATCCATTGTATTGTCAGGATCGTCCAATGCAAATCCTTTGTCAGCCGTGTATCATCCAATAGACGGACTCCGTAGGTCGGGGTTACAGAGAAATCGCGTCCGCCAACCAAGCGATGCCGCGTTTGCTCATGAGATATCCAGGCCTCGAGGCCAAGATGTTAGGGATAAAACCATATCGTGAGATGCTTGGAGGGTCCAGCACAAAAGTTTGAGATGCTTGGATCCACGTATGTTTTATGAGGACTCTTCAAGCGCTAGGGTCCCCATGAAGGCATATCCCCGGTTGGTAGATCGTGTTGTCTCATTATACCTTAGCATGGAAGAGCATGTGAGAGAAGCTCTTCGCACGTCTACGGAGGCACGTCCAGGCGGTAGTACGGCGTGGAGGATGCAAGCAAGAGACTCCCATTGGTTTCTATTAATCGAGTCTCCTACAATCACCACACGCTTCCCTCTCCATCTCCCTAGCACCTCCTTCCCTTCCAACCATTGATCACGCAAACATCAGCCACTCAGCACCAGGAAAAAACATGAGTGATAGATGCACGTACAACAAAAAAGGACGGCTAGGATTAAGATAACCGTCAGCTAGGATGGATGTTAATTATGCTGGTATACCCACAACGTAGAAATTAATATTCTGACGCTATGAACTTTTGTGGCCCACCTAAAAAGTGTAGAATATTAGTATTACAAATGGAGCCGAGTGAAATGAGTTAACTCATCAGCAAGTATATATTTACTGAACCTTGAAAATGTGCTTGGAATAACACATGATTTTAAAGTTGAGTTCAGTTCGGCATAACAGGAGGCTTCCCTGATCTGTTACCCACACCGGAGTATGAAGAATTGATCCTGCGGGGGAAATTTTCACAAAAAAAAAGAAGATATTTCTCCGTTGGATTTTGACCAATCGCTGTTCGGCTTACCACATCAAAGGTAGGGTAATGTGCATGTATGGCATTGTATATTTCTTCCTCGATTTTGCTTTTGTACACAAGAAGTATACAATAGATGCAATAACTATACTTGGAGGGTGTTACTCGTCTTGTTTTGAGAGATGAGTGCTCCGCTACTTGTCTCATCATCATTGTCGTCGACCCTATCTAGAGTTTGAGATATGGGTGCGACCCCATCTAGTTTCTGAGAAAACTCTACGTTGGATTTAAGTGATTTTTCATTGCTGTTTTCGCTGCCGTTGAGGTTCGTCGATGGAATTGCCAGTATTGCCTGTAGAGACGAAAGGCCTGCTTGCTGTTCCCCGTGTTTGAGATTCAAGACGGGGATAAAGGCACCAAGAAAGCTGATGAAGGCTCAAAACAACGATTTCTTGTTAACGAGAGAAAGTGTTTTTTCCATGGGCGAGTTTGATGGGTCCGTGGAGAGATGGAGATTGATTTAGTAGGTTTTGTCGTCCTTTGCCGTCTTCAACTCCTGCGTACACATCCACGTTATCGAAGACGAGTGGTAGTAAAATGGGGGTGGAGTGCCTAGTTAATATCTCTCTGAAATTTGTAAATACCCTTGCAAAAGGCAGGAATCCTCTCCAACAGAGAACTCTGGCCACAGGAACTCTAGCCACAGGAAAGTATATCTAAAAGTAGTTTCTACCTATTTTATAAATTAAATTATGTATTTTTATATTTAAATTTAACACTATAGATGGTAAAAGGAAAAAAAGTATAATATCTATTTTCTTAGCTGATTTCATAGATGACTAGTGGTTTTAGAGTAGCTTAAGGAAAGAAGTTCATTAAAGATAGTGGTGGATTGAATTTGCACTCTGTGTTAAAATCGTAGAATTTTGAGTACGAAGTGAGATCTTAGCTTTGCCTCTATCGCTAGAGCTCGGCTCGTTATAACTAATCACCTAATGGAAAAGCTAGGCACACCAATAGGCATGGAGTCTGCTGAAACTTGCCTACATTGGGGTGCCTAAGCCATCAGACATGCCTGCCCAGTCGCAGAAAGCTAAAGTGAATTAGCATTAAATTTCCAACAATGCAAGTTGCACAACTATCTGATATAGGGTGTATTTGGATGACTACACACTTACATACTAAGGTGTGTAGTTATTACTCCACATTCTCTATTACACTATACTCAAACAAAGTAATTCCCATTACACTATGTCTCTATTTTTTAATCATTATTTTAATATTTTCAATTATTTAGTTATCTAAATATATTCTCTACTTTCATAAAAATCTAAAGAAAATAACGTGGAAAAATATTTTACTCTCTCTCTCTCTCTCTCTCTCTC
>JAYJMB010035935.1:0-34246 GCA_036873735.1 Pouteria campechiana
ACTCTGAGGATGTTACATAGGGGAGGCGCCTTTTGGGGAGGCCCCGAGGGGATAGTCCCAGAGGACAAAACCGTGCGAGCTGCGGCCCAAAGCGGACAATACCTCGGTGGGAGGCCAGGGCGTGACACTCCGCTTCCCTCTTTCCTTTTCAATCTAACAAATTTTCTATACTTTAAAAAAAAAAAAAATCTAAATGACAAAGAATTGACCTCTTGCTCTTAATACTCAATTATAACACAAATATAAATCAGCTGATGGAAAAACAAATAAAAAAGAAAACAAGAAAAAAATACTCTCTTGAAACTCCAATCAACCATCTAAACTAGTCAGTTATTCATGAGAACAAAATTGGTGATGATGTGTGATAACACTCATAAACGAGCACTTACACAACAAAACTCTTAAACCTTACTTAAAACACAGTGCAGCCAATTGAATGTTGTAACATTTCGAAGAAGACATGTCATATAGTATGTTTAATGTGCAGAAATTGATAAAGCTGAGAATCATAAAAGAGGCCACAGAAAATTTTAAACATACAAGATGCAAAAATTTTTCACCAGCAGACCGGAATATTCGACAGATCTCCCCAGGTACAAAAGCTGGACCATGCTCATAGCCCCGCAAACCACCGCCAGAAAAGGAAGCAGCTATTTCCTGGTAAATGAATGGTTAGCAATATAAGTTATGAACTTATGATTGCCTTTATTATATTACATAGCTTTTAGGATGATGCTCAAGTAAGAATGTGTAAAGATGTTTCAAAGAAAAAATAAAGAAAATAAAAAAGTATGAAAGCAGAAAAATGAGCTGTTGCTTCAAATTTTCTCCTAATAAGATGTAAAAACCACAAAATGAGTAAAAAACTAAAACAGATGAGATGGTTTCTTGCCTCGGTAATTCTAGGAATTGCACTTCGTTCTATGAAAATCGAAAGTTGTGCCAGCACAAGAATGAGTCCGGTTAGCACTTTTTCTGCTTGCCTTCCATCTACAGAACTTGAATCTGGATTAGCAGAATTGTTGCTTCCAGAGAGGAAATGAAATCGATCATCAAGTGATATGAAAAATTCTTGGAACCCCTCTTGCACCCAATCTATAATCAAGTCTCTAAGCTTCACTAATAAGTCTAGGCCACCATCAAGAAGCTGGCGAAATCCCTGAAAATAAAGGGTCAAGCACAGATCATAGTCAAAGTGGTGGCGTGGTATTTTTCACTCATTTACTAATGGTTTGATGCTTTAATTTTCAACATTACATGACCCATAACCTATAAAAAGACAGATGATCTTTGATATGCAATTATTAAAGGCAAAGCAACCTGGAAGAAAGAAAAGATTGAAAACGAGAGACCAGTAAAGGAATGCTTCAACCTGCTTAAAACCACTTGATTATGAAAGAAAGAAAGGAAAAAAAAAAAAAGCATATTGGCATTGCTCAGATCACATGGTTAACTAGAAAAGGCAAGTGGGCATTTTGCACACGGTACAATTTGCAGCTAATGCACACAGGACATATTCCATGAGATACGATTAGAGTATTGCTGGTGGTCCTTGTTGCTTCTTGCATAAATGACCTAATTAGTCATTGGCACCAGTCCTATATTCCACTTGGTAATTTGCTGCTGGGTTCAGTAGTTTCCATCATCTATTTACAACATATTTGCTTTTCCTTTCCATTTTTAAATGGCTGCAAACTCCAAAAGTTTGATAGAAACTTTCAGTTTGTCCTTGTCCTATATCCTAATAGACATAAGCATCCCTCCCACTGTCTCCACAATAATCCAGAGATCCTACCCAATACCTGAACCCACTAAAAAAAGATTTTAATAAGCACAGATCCAAGGAGGCAACAAATTAAAAGTCAAACACCTGGCTTATCTCCTGTCTGAAGTAGAGACAACAGCCTAGGTCTCTGCTTCCACAGTGCCTTGCCCTCTTGAGTTCCAATGCCCTTCATTGAACTTTGTTGGTTTTATGAAATTGTCCAAGCACAAACATTAGCACATGAATTCTAAATTCTTCATAGTTATTTTTCGTCTCATGCAATGACAGCAACATACACGAAACCAGTCCAGACTAACATACGCAAACAATCAGAAGTATATGAAGATAGGCAAGCTTTATGATCCTCTTTCCACATAATAAATGGCATCAAAAGTGATTTTCAAACCAGGATAGCTAAAGTTGCGAGTTCAATAGTTAATGGTTTCACATTTTCACAGTTTACCAGTAACAGATCCATGCTACCCTGAATTACTGCCTTTTTGCTGCTCTCTAGGGCAATCTGCAGCAAGGTCCCCACCGGCAACTCTTCCTTTGGCTTAGCTTGGATTTTCATCAGGGCATCTGCCAGCAAAAATAAAATCCACTTCAGACTATTTCCCACATGAAATTGGTGGGAAACAAATATAATGAGCTGGATAGAAAATAAAAGACATCTTTCATGTTTTTGGTGGATTCAAATTGAATGTGCTGTAGGAACTGTAGCAGAGTCCAGAGCCAACAATTCATTATCTGATAGCAAAAGTGCTGTGGGAGGAAGGGTATATTAAAATCTCAAACAACGAAGGTAGATTCGCTATTCATTACAAACCATGAAAGTTAGTTACTAATGCCCAAAAACTGAATTTGATGAAGGAATTAAAGCATATTTTTCTTCAAGATTTAGAAAAATTACGCAACAAAAACAGTTTAAATTTCAATTCTTTCCAGAGAGTTCATCCATTAATCTGAGAGCCATAAATTATGAAACTGACAAGAAAAAAAGTTCTATTTTCAGCTATATGTTCAGTAAAATCACCTGAAATTTCCAGAAGAAGGTGAAGGAATGAACTGGAAACATATTGTTTGATAGCAGCACGAGCAGCCTGAATTGATAAAGTATTTAGTCATTAGCACAGGAATATCAGAACTAAACAATGTATACTGTTTGTCAGCAGCATGAGCAGAACAAGCATATAAAACTCTCAGCTGATTAGCACATAAATATAAGAACCAAAATACTGATATTTAACTCTTTGTCAATAACATTGTAACATAAACCACAAACATGAGAACCATGAGAGGAGAAACGAGTGAGTTTCCGATTGCCACAAGTTTGCATCAAGGTTCGGCTCTAAGCTTTCATCTCTTTAACTTAGTTATGGATGGGCTCACTAGACATTTAAAGGAAGAAGTCCCCCGGTATATATTATTTGCGAATTATATAGTTTTAATAGATGAAACAAGAGAAGGCATAAATTTTGAAATTAAATAAATGATGAGATGTTTTAGAATGTAAAGATTTTAGAATTAGTCAAACAAAAAACTAAATATATGGAATGTAATTTTAACAATAATAGAACCACAAATGAGGAACTAATTAAGATTCTGGAATCAAAATACAAATGAGGAACTAATTAAGATTTCAGATTAGGCAGTACCACAAAATGACTATTTTAGGTATTTGGTATCAATAGTTTCAGAAAATTGGAAAAATTCATAAGGATACTGCACGTAAAATTCAAACCGAGTTGGTAAAATAGTGTTGTGCTTCTAGAATTTTATGTGATTGCTAAGCACCAAGTAAATTAAAGGGAAATTTTTATAAAATAGCTATACAACCAGCAATGCTTCATGGGTAGAATGTTGACCTGTTGAAAAATAATATATACATAAAATGAATGTAGCTACAATTAGGATGTTAAGATGGACTAGGTAAAAAAAAAAACAAAAAAAAAGAGATAAAATTAGAAATGAAGAACTTGAAGGCAAAATCAATAGGTAATAAAATGAGAGAAAGCAGATTGGTGGTTTGGTCATTTCAAACGAAGACTAGTAATGACATCAGTTATAAGCAATGAATTTACTATGAAAGATATTAAAATGCTTAGGCTTAATGAGGACATAACCCAAGATCGATAAAACAATAGAATCCATTTAGTTGAACCTACTTAGGTGGGAAACAGCTTTTGATGATGATGATGATGATTTCAGTAAAGTTTGATTGAATACATACAGAATATGTCAAAACATAAATTACACAGGTTTAGATATTTAAATTTTTATAAGACATGCATAAAGCAAAACAGAAAAAATAGTGAGACTAGAATTTTTGTTTCCCTAGTAAGAAGAGACGTGAATTACCTCCAAAGAAAATGTGGGGAGAGAAGCCTCAGGCAATACTTCATTCATTAGAGCCACATCAGTCCAAATCCCTCCTGTAATCATCCAGATGTGGTATTTTATGTCAAGAGTTTGAGAAGTGAATGTGAAGACTGAAAATTCCTCAATAACCTCTCATTTAAGTCATTCTAAACGTCCCGTTTAACTGGAACATAGAGAAAGCATGCAAATATATGTCAAACTAAAGAATGCTTGAGCAAAGATGTAAACCCTTTGAACAGAAACTATCCTACAACATAGATGTAGCAACAGGAAAGCAGATAGGAGGTTGTCAGAGGAGTAAATTGGGTTGGGTTAACTTGTTGTGCGTTTAATCAAACCCTAACCCTATTTGCGAAATCTCAACCCAACCCAGCCCTAACCTTGTTTTTAAAATCCCAACCCTAAGAAAATAGAATTCATTTTGAGGATTAGAGTAAAAAAATTGAATTTTCTATTTTTGATTATGGTAAATTTTACTTTAAATTCATTTAGAGTAAATATTCTATGCCAAGTACAACAATAAAAAAACATGAAAAGTATGTTTTCAACACGGAATTAGAGAAAAAATGAGGATGTGCATGTGAGAAATGGGTGGGCATGCTGAAGCCATAGGGAAGTCCTAGTAATCTATGTATATTTGAAGTCAGATTGGATCAAATCACGTTGCTGACCCCTCAACCCAAACCAAACCAATTTACAAATCAAGTCGGGTTGAACCTAATTTTACCAAGCCAAGTTTCCCATTTCTCCAAACCAACCTAATCCGTTTCTGGGTTTGGTTAGTCGGGTTCAACCCAATTTACACCCTAACTGTCACACTTGGTTAACTGGGGGACTAATGACAAAGTCCATAGAGCATATTTTATTTCATTTTATCTTTTAAACAAAGACCCTTGGCATACCACTCACTTAACGAGGTAATTGCAGATATGAATTTCATCTGGGAAGAGACGCAAATTTGACTGTCAACCAAAAGCGAAGCATACTGTGCCTAGGCAGTCATTTTGACACTTATCTTGTATCTTAGCTCATGCCACATTTTCCATCCTCTCCTCTCTAGCTTCTGTTTCTTGCTAACCATTTGTTTCTTTAAAAAGGTTTTAGCCCATATGTAACACCCTCAACTTTAGCCAATGTGAAGTATTGTCCACTTCAAAACTAATATGTCTTGAGATCAGGAGTTTGAATGTGAACTTCAGCAAGTCATGGTGAGGCAGCTTTTGGGCTAAAGAGTTGGCCCAAAGGGACAAATCCATGCAGGTTTTGCATGCCAACGGGACCAATATAACGTAAGATCAGAGGTTCAAATGTGAACTTTAGCAAGTCCTGGTGAGGTGCCTTTTGGATTAGAGAGTTGATCCAAAGGGACAAATCCATGCGAGCTCTGCGTGCTAGAAGAATCCGGTGAGCCCAAAGTAGACAATACCTCACATTTGTTAGAGTTGGGGGTGTTAAACCATATTTTTGGATGCTGCATTTTGCTTTATTGGGGGTATTCTAGACCTTGCTTTTGATTTTTCTAGGAGTGCTCCTTTTAGAAGTGTTCCTTTGCAGTTTGTTTTTTCTGTTTCTGCTTCCATTTTAGGACTGGTTCATCACATCTTTGCTTTCTAACTTATATAAATTAGATTATTAGAGAAAGAAGGTCAATAGTGATCTGTTGACATGTTTGTGTGTTTCCGTCTCACCTTTGCAAAACTGGGTTGCAGAAATATTTAAGAGAAGTTCCCAATCATCACAAAAGCAAAAGCAATGACGAATTCAACACACAAGGGGAAAAATTCAGATTTTAGGGACAACCAGGTGGTGCAATTAAGACCAAGGAAATGACACAAACTGACAGATATTGAGATGATTTAACAATACACTTTGGAAATTGCACTTACGGAGCATCACAAGGAGATCTGCTGAAGAAATCTTCTTTTTTACACGCTGCTGAACAGTTTCAAAGCGCCTTCAAACAATGAGGAATCATGATACATGAGTAAAAAGCACTTATATCTAATGCTGATTTCTGTAGTCAGGAAGATCAAAATATCAGCAGAAAATGCTTCAAATAACTAGCACACTTGAACTAAAGCATACTTGGTGAAAAGGGCTTGTGCAAGTTCAATTAGCTGCTTTTCAGAATCTGGGAATATTATTCGATAAGCTCGGACACTCTCTGCAAAATCACCAATAGAAACCTAATGCAGAGAATGTGATTTGTTATTCTGGCAAAATATTAATATTGAATGAGTGAAAATAAGGAATATCGGACAGCTTTTTAACATAACTATTGCAGCAAGAGCAGAAATGAAGCATGGATAATCTCAAGAAAAAGAAAATTTGGAAAAGGGAAGAAAGCCAAGGCAGGCTTGATGCTGGGAATCATCAGTAAGACATATAAAAGGGCAAGCAAATAAGGTTCTTGTCAAGATATTAGAGGTAGGAAAGCATATTATTGTATGAAATGTCTGAAGTCTGAACATCATACCTGACTGCTATATTGGCAACACAACAATATAAAATGATTTTAATAAAAAATGATGCTAAATTCAATAGGCAAATTGCACACTGCCATGCTCTTCCATTACACTTATGAGTCTCACCATCCAAAGGCACATATTTTTTGAGCAAAATAGACTTTTCATGATGCCCAAGAGTAAATCATATGAGGTAAGACTGCAATCCTAGTGCCAAACATGATGGCTAGAATATACCTACATTTTAAAGGAAGTTCACAAGCTTCTCCCCATGTGAGAAAAGGTTTCCTTAGAAAGTTATGCAGTTCATTTTTGACAGAAATTGAGGAGAAATTCTCACAGGTAACAAGATGGAAATCTCAGGCATTACCATCTTCTTAAGATTAACAAGAATTCTCATGTCATTACTGATGTAAAACGAGAATGCACTGATGTAGAATGGGATGGGGAAAATTTTGGCGGAAAGAGGTAGACCCTCTCAATGGTAAAGAGGGGAGGAAATCATGGAAGAAGAATAGAAGAAGGTAGAACATGAGAAGGAGAAGAGGAAAATTAGGGCAAAAGAAAGAGAAGCTTTTATTCAAATAATTAATCAATTAAACTATAAAAACTATATTTATAGAGACTCGCATGCATAATTTATGCAACTATAAACAAGAACCCTAAATAAAATAATAAAAACAAAAGTAAATGTCTAATCTAAACCATCCATATATAAAAGAATTATCAATATTGCTAACAATGTAGATGATTACAATGTTCAATTTCCATGGAAATTAGTTATCAACAGAAGGGACAAACTCATATTCAAGATAGACTGAAGTGTTTATACAGTTTTACATGCAAAAAGCATGTATAGCCATGAAATTCAATTCCCATAACAATCTCAATCAAAGTAGCATAAAAATCTAGTCTAAACTTCCTTCCTAGAAACTATATGAGCGATGTTGGCAGTCTTTCAATGGGAATCAGAGCAATCATTAATACCAAACTCCAAATTCTGGATCAATACTATAAACTCAATTAAGATTGATCAACATTAAAAATCACAATTCATCACTGATCATCTCTAAACAGTGTTGCCAAAGATAAAGATATATAAAAATCAATGCTCACTGCTAACTAGTGGTAAAAAGACCAGCCTGCAGGGAAAAAATAATAATAAATTCCATGACTACTGCAGAATAAGGATTGGAAAACATAATGGCATAAATATACTACCTGGTTTGCACTACTCTCAGAGGCTAATGATGGAGCTGAGTCAGAAAACACTCCTGCTTTAGAAGGTTCATCTGAATTAGAGACAGTTAGCTCTACTTCTCTGGATCCTGTATCAACCTCTAAGAGAGAGTGTTCCAACTTCTCCAGCAGCTTTGTCTTTAAGCAATCTACCTGTCACCGATGTCTAATTTCAGTTCATGTCCAAATCAACACCTTCAATTATGTGCACAAGATATCTAATGATAAGCATGAAGCAGGAAAAGGTTAGAAAAGTTTGAATTACTTTATAGTTTTTATTTTTTTTAAAAAGTGCAAAATTCGCATCCAGTTTTGCATGGTGATATTAGAGGTATGTTCTGAGTTTGAATTAAAAGCATAAGAATTCACAACAGCACCTTTCGTTGCCAATGGATTTGATTAAGGCACTTACATATTTTCCAATTCGACTTTCACATGGCCAAACCAACATATGCAAAGTGAAACATATTCTATACCACATAAATAAATAAAACAAGAAAAGCGATCTTGACCAAACAACCAAGCACAGTGGTTCACCATAAGCATCTGAATGTATCATCTGGTTTTATATGAAGAAAAAGCAAAAAAATTCTACCAAACGTTCAATTAAATTTTTTATTCAACTCTATGTGATTGATAGGGCATCTCGTTCTACATCACCATAAAATTATAGTAAATTATAGTTGCTTGTTTTTCATTACACAATTTTTTGTTCTATCACTGGATAGAATGGCAAGAAATTCCCATCATTACTTGTCTACAAATATCCAAATCTCAATTCCTAATACTTCATGGATAGTTTGAACCATATAGGAACAACGATCAATTTTAGCTCAAATGGTTTGTAGGGGGATGCTAACTTGTCTTATCCATTCAACATATGCAATTTCTTAAGCCCAGCAACTGAATTCCTTTTTATCTGCTTGTTCAATTAATTCAATAGCTTTTTTCATTGCCTTTTGAAAGGAAACCCTATTCTTTAATTGTAGAGCTACATATTCTGCAAGATATGTCATTCATGAAGTTTTATAACTTTGTGATAGTCCAGTTTAACTTGACTGGAAATACTCCATGTTGTACAAGACAACATAGAATACCGTAGCCAAAATCCCACACAGGCAGATGAACTAGTATAACTTCTTACAATAAGCAGTCAAACAGTGAAATGACATATTGTGTTTTGCCAAGCAACATAGATCAATGCTACCTTAAGCTAAAGGGATTGCCACATCCAACTTAAAACAATCTGTGACTATTAAATTATGATGAAGTGTGTTTCCCGGATAAATTTCCAATTTGATTAAATGGAAATCACTTGGAAGCATTGGCAATTACTTTCCTGCTACATTTGTTAAGCTAATTGTGGGTTGGTCAGCAGTATGTATTCTGTAGCATGTATTCCTGTGGGTTAAGTGGAAAAAGAGAAACTCAAAAGAATTTGACAAGGAAATAGCTCCTAATAATTACTTAGTCAAGCGGGTTTTCTTTTTACTATTGTTTGTGTGATTGAGGATAGATGCCAGTTTCTGAAGCATTCCTTCAAGGGATTTGGAGTCCTAACAGCCAAGGCCAATTGAGCATCCCCCAGATACGTTATGCTGGCATTTGGGGCTGCAAGGGACCAAAATGGGTCAATCCGCATTGAGTTTCCCAACAGGTGTACACAGAATACAAATTTTCTTTAAGTTTCCAGACACCCCAAAGTAGCAAAGGCCTCCATGACCATTATTTCAGACTACAAAACAAACCAACTAGCCAAATGGGATATCACTTCTATTAATGCCTGAATACATATTTATTTTGATGAAATTGGAAATCGATAGAAATAGACACAAGGAATCCAAGGTCCAGGCACATGGTGTAGATGCCAATAAGTCAGATAAGCTTGCAAAAGCTAAAGTAATTAGGCAGTGCAAGAAGCCATTGAATTAGTTGATCAGTTTGTAAAAGCCGCCACTCTATGAACTGGATTGAAAGTGGAAGATAAGAGACTGAATCAATTTTCTCAGATTGTTTAGAGTGGCCCTTTCTCATTCTACCGATCATTATTTGTAAGCCCTGCATCTAAGCCTGTAAAATGGCTAGTTGCTGTTCAGATGCAGCATGCATCTCATCTCCATTTAAAAAATCATGATCACTCTCTTAAAAAACATCAGATTGGAGTTGATCTCTAAGAGGTTGATTTTGAACTAAAGGCAACATTTGCCAACTTAAAAAGCAAATTAACAAAATGATGCATCTTATTACACAAAAAATGGACAGAGGGATATTTCACACTATTGTAGTTCAACCGATAGTATGGACAACAGAGGTGGCAACTTCTCAATTTGTCTACAGTTCACTTGGAGTGCAGGTTGTGTTATATTCATCATCTACAATCCACTGCTGATTCCAGGCAACAATATTACAAGTCCTATGACTTGATATCTTAGATCAAATAGATGGACACAAGCATCTTGTTCTCCAGAAAAAGCTTATCAGAGTGCGTAGATATGTTTTGCCTCAATCGATTCAACTGACTGTCAACAGTTCTATTCATGAGATATCTCCAAACAGAAGAGACAATGGAAGAAAATGGAAGAAAAAGATGTAAGACCAACTGGGAAGTTCAGCTGTCTAAGAAGGACTACAGCATCTGCTCTCACTGCTACAGGTTCTGAATCTGAATAAAGCTTTGCCTGAAGAATGAAGAGCAAAATAATTTCATGTTTCAGCTAAAATCTCCAAAATGAAATAACTTTTGAAAAAAAAAAAGGTGAACATTTCAATTTACAGCCATGACAACACTCAAGACTAGAAGATTATAATATGCCACAGAGGTGACACTAACAGCGAAAAATCAAATAAAATACAGTAACTGGACAGAAATGAAAAAGACAATAAGAAGCACTGTATTCACTCACTCAACTAATTTAGCCACCTCAAACTTAGGATGCAACATACTTCTCCAATTCTTTTTTTTTTTTCTATTATGCCTTATCATCTTATCAAAGGAGATAAGGAGAGAGATGGAAGGAGTCAGGAGAGATGTTTGGTAGATAAAGAGTGGGAAGAGAAAGGTGGTGCATGGTTACTTGGAATTCTATGTCAGTTTTACATATAAATAAAAATTAAGTTGTTAGCTAAACACCTCTAAAGTATCACTAATCTCGCAATGCCTCAGTTTTGCAAGTCGCAAGTAGATTTAGAGGAAGGTATCAAATGGACACTTAAGTCAATGACAACAGGACATTACAGGAGGCAAAAAATTATGAGTAGGCATTATGGTATGATAAGCAGTTCCAGGAGACAGTGATGCATCTCAAGACCACACCATTATATTGAACTACATATTTCTCTTGTGCTGTCCCTTTTTTTCTTTCTATCCCCATTCTTAGAGGGGTTTAAAGGTGATTAGAGTGTAAATTGACTAAATGAGTGACAATAAAGGATATTAAGGGAACAAGTTAGGTCTAACTCTTTAGCAGCTCTTGGAAGCATGGACAGAGGATGAGACAACACCTGTAGGTTGTTAATGATTATTCCCATTGCTTCTTCAGATGCTCTCTTACAATCCTGGAAGGATGATTCTCCATATGCCTTGCAGAAGGAAAAGAAGCCTCATTAGTTCACAACAATGGTTTCACCATAAGCACAATAATCCCTGATAGAAATAAGAAAAGAAAAGAACAAAGAGAAGATAAATTCTATTAATGAGGAAAATCTAACCTCAAAAATTGGCATGGCACCAGTGTAAAACCTCACTGCATCAGCATAAGCTTCTGATTTGATGCACTTTCCAAGTTGAGTGGGAAGATCATATATGAACTGCACTTTTCAACCAACAAACCATGAAATCTTTAGTAAATTTAAAGGTCATCAATAAAATTTATATAACCTACCTGGGTGTACAGTTAGTCATAAATTCTGAACAAGAAAACACCACAAAAGATCCAATTTAAGCTTGTTTCCTCAATGATTTATTCTTTGATCATGTTTATGGGATTCCCATGCTGACGATTTACAATAGCAAGTAATGTTGCTCAATTCACAGCATTAAGAAAATAGATTTTTTTTCCTTCTAACCGTAAAAGGATGAATGGTTTTGTCTAGATATACAATTAATGTGATTCCATTTACAGCACAAGGATTTATTTTTTCCTTTTAATCATAAAAAGATGCATGGTTATATCTAGATATTTAACTTTAACTCACAGAATATGGTCCATTTACCCTGAAAAGGCTATGTATATTTTTAATCTTATTCTTCTTTTTTCCTCAATCTTCCTCTTATCAATTGCATTTATTTCACCTCAAAAAAAAAAAAAAAGAAAGAAAAGAAAAGAGAAAGAGGCATTGTTCAATGACATCATATCCTGAATAAAACCAATCCAGTGGGAGTTGGTACATGTGGACTCTGATAAATCTATTGAATGCATTCATCGTAACTTTAGGAAGCTCACTGGTCAAAATTAGCAGCATATTAGAGGGTTCCCAGTGACAAATGGGAATCATGATATTCTATGAATTTATATTCACAAATATAACAGCTACCAGGAAATTCTGAAAACCTCACCCAGCTGTTCAACATAAAAAACCGACCACCAACACACATGCAACCATAAAATTCCTTGTGTGGTCACAGCTTATGAAACTTAAGAAATGACATTATCTTCTTTACGCATCATCTACCTAATAATTCAGATTCATTGGCATGGGAAGCTCTAATAAGGCATATATCGCTGACATACCACATGGCCTTTGAATTCCAACTCGCTCTAGTCTGATAGTTAGTTTGGGGCGGACCCAACCACTGTAATTATTATTGATCCTAAGTATTCATATTACGATATGGAGGCAGTGTCAAGGTTCAATCTGGTACCTGGAGTTTCCTAAGAAGGTTTCGTGTCCGGTGCAATTTCTCTATATTCTCCCTCCTTTCAAAAAGGGATGCATTGACCCCATCACTTTTAGATTGGACAGACATAATCTGCAATGGTCAGTAAATAGAAGGTAAGTTTCCTTTTTCATAGTGAATGAAAAGTGAAGGCAAAATGAAAAACAGGAAAAAATTACAAATTAAAAAAAAAAAAAAAAATCAGTCACCTTGTCAAGGAGCTGCTCCATATTTGTTTCCATGCCAACAATGTTGTTCTTCATCCTGAAAGAATATAAAACATTGACCATCATGTTATTGCCACAAGTTGAATTGCGACCATATTTATCAAATAAATATTGAAGAAAAATAAATACAAAAAAAGATGTAAACAAATTTTAAGTAAAATATCACACTTACATGGCAACATCAGAGATAGCTGCATAAAGTTATCATTCACCTCACACAGCTACTTATATGCATGAACCATTGCCTCCGGTTTATGGAATTATGCTTGATGTTATGTTTAATTAGGCACCATCTAGAAGAAGTTTAGCAAGTCCACTTTCTACAGAACATTCCTATCAAACAAAGGACTTATCCAATGCACCCACAAACACAAACATGCACAAAAAAGAGTAATAATCCCTTCAGATTCACGCAACAAAACATTTACCCCCTATCCATACAAGGTAAATATTCCCAGGTCAATTCCACTTTTTCATAATCAAACCTATCATTTTCATCATTGTTCTATCTTTTCTACAATAAACTATCTTTTTCTCCCATCAACTTTTTTTTTTTGTTAAATGCTATTTTATATTTATCCATTGCTCTATTTTTGTCTTTATCTCATTACCACACTGACATTAGTTCCTTTCATTTTCCAGGTACCAACTGCATTCCCGCTATCTGTGCACTCAATTTTTTACTACTTTTTCAGCCGATGTAGTGGAATGCTGGTTATTGGTCAAGGATATGCACAACAAATGTCAAGTTTTGGAAGTTTACATAGACATAGGCATGGGTATGCTCCTTCAATGAATGGAGAGTTTGCTTCAATAAACTACAAGACACTTGAAATCCATACGTAAATTCACATTGAAATTGATATATGAACTCATGAATTTAACTATCATATATCACACAAAATTTAACACAATTACAACACAAATAACCACAAAGAAGTATAAATCTCTGCTTTGAAAGGTGAATTTAGATTACAGCCAAAAGAATAGAACATACAGAACCATAATTTTGCTGTGTTGAATTGCAGATGGCATAATCTGAAATGGAAGCATGGTTTCATATTCTACATAGAAACCTTGAATAGATGTACCTTCACCTTTTTATTGTCTCTGTGGCACTGATAAACTTGTTGTAATTTTCATATACTAACATTTGCAGGTCAGTGTCAAGATTTTTTATTTCAGCAGCCATTTCAACGTGCTTTTGAAGTAGTCCCTCCAGGTTTAACTTTTGAACCTGCATACAGTGGATGCCATTTGTGTTGTTAAACATAAATGTGAAATCAAAGGGCCTTGTGAATTGTTAAGAATGCTTATATCTATGAGCTTCAAAACCTATAGGGAGGCTAGATGATAACCTAACATCAACTGTTTCAAAGATGCCACACTTAATCCGATAACTGCTTATATCTATTTCTTTTTTTTCCTTTTTTCAGTCAAAACATTCTTGCTGTACACCTGCATTCATATATAAAATTCGTAATTTCCTTCTGAGTTTCATTCACATATCATGATGTAATTGATTCCTCATTGTCCATGCCATTAATGTCTCAGTTCAAGGAGTTTTCGGTCATTTCAAGACTATAAAATCATCCAATTTAAACATCATAAAACGACCTACGCATTGCAATCCATGTCAATGTATAAAGTCCAATTTTCTTTTAATTCCAGATAAGTGAGTATCCTTTTTTTCTGACGCACATTCAAGGTATTTTCAGATATCTTGAACTTATATGAAATTTCCATTTGAAAAATGTCAAGCAATCAAAACATAAGGGGAAAACAGCTCTCATTTCAATGCTGCATTCACACAGAAAAAGTTTCATTTCATTGTAGCTTCCACGTTTAAATCCGATGCAACTCCTACTCATCAATTGCCAATTTTAATATATTGTAACTTAACTCCACCTTAAGTTGAGAATTCAACCGAAAAATGCTAAGCATTGTCCAAATTCGAAATTACAGAAATAAGATATACCCAAAATGTAGATTCGGTGCATGAGGAAAAAAAAACACCCAGATGAATCTTCGATCAGCTAAATCGACAACAACTTGAGATGACCTAAGAAGGAAGCCTTACCAGGAGATTCATGTAGAGATCTGGATCGAAGGAAGGAGAATTGATCGCGTCAAGAGAAATGAATTTCGCGGAGGAAGATGCAGCCGTAGAAGGCTCTGGAGAGTAGAAGCTGGAAAGAAGATCTCGCATTCTCCTCGCCTTGTCATCTAAAGGAACGTCGTCCACCGCCATCTCTCTCTCTCTCTCTCTCTCTCTCTCTCTCTCTCTCTCTCTCTCTCTCTCTCTCTCTCTCTCTCTCTCTCTCTCTCGCTGCGTGATTGCTTTAGTCTGTGGCTGTGGCGGAGGGACTTGGAACCGATGCAGACGGCGATTAGCAGTCAGCAGAAGCTCCTCCTATGGCGACCTCTGGTTAATCTCGACGAACCTTCCCTGGTTCGATGCTGGTGATGCAGTTGAACCCATGACGGCGTCTACAGCCCACAAACGTTTGGCCCAGCTTGGGTCAGATAAGAACTCGTGGGCAAGGAATGGGCTGGTGCTGTTACGGGTCATTGGCCGTATGCATTTCATTGGGTTGGACTGGGTCAGTCTTGCATAGGCCTATCATACCTTGATCTTGATCCAGGCGCACCTGTATAAATATCTACACATGCTCATTATTGTTAATAAACACTTTTTTTGAAATATTATCATATATGCTTATAAATTTATAAATGCATTTACACTAATTCCATTAGTGACCGTTACTATGGCCTAAAATAGACATTAAATTTTTTCTATACTTTCTAAATTATCTATCATGACAATCACTAACGGAAATAATATATCTGCAATTTTTTTAATTTATAAATAATAAAAAGGGTATATCTAATGCATGATGTTCCATCAATGTAAATATATTTATAATTTATAAATTTATAAATATATTTACTAATATTTCACAAACATAGACATATTCACAATTATGGATAAAAAGGTATAGGGATATCCACAAATGCTTCCATTAAAAAATTGCATTTTCTACATCTTCAACAAGTGCTTCTTTTCTTACAAATGTATCTAATGTTTTCTATCACCTACGAGTAAAATTCAAAAATAATAATCATAAACTATCTTAAATGGCAAAAATGCTATTCATTTATGCATAAATATCAATATTCATTGATCTTATAATGCTTATAATTAAAATAGGGATGTGATCCCATGAAAATGCTTCATTTTATATTTTAAAATTGGCTTTTTGAAAATCTAATTCATTAATAATGTCTAACATTGGGTGTTTAAGATAAAAAATAAAAAATAAAAATCACATCATTTGGAGACTTAAGTGGACAATAATTTTCTTAACAATTTTAAACAATTATAACGGATCTGTATTAACTTTTAAATAAGATAATTTTATGACTCATCCATGTCTTTAAATGATGTGATTTTTTTATATTTAGCTAAACATCTAATGCTAAACAACATTAAAAAATCAGACTTTCAAAATCCAATTTTTTAAATATAAAATGGAACATTTTCATGGGAGTTACCATGAAAACATTTACTGGGATCACATCGCATTAAAATATATGCCATTCAATTAATTTTATTACTATTTTAACCATTTATTAAGAAATTATCTGAATAAAATACTTACAAGGCAAATAAGTAAAAGTATCTTAACAGTTACAACTTTATTAAAATAATTCAATCTAATCATCTATTATATATTTTTACAGGTTTAATTATAATTTTAAATCACATCTAAGTCACACTTATTATAAATAAGTTTACAACATTAAATTTTGAAATTATACTAATATATTCACGAATTCTTATAAAATTCATCAAAATTGCTTTGAATTTATCACATAACCTTGATGCTAATACTAGAATCTAATTAATAAATTGTATTTCGCATATAATTTCCACGCGATCCTTAAACACTAATCTTTTTCATAAAAACATAAAGATATCATCATCATGTTCAGCTATGTAAATATCGTTGAACATTAATTTCGTATCTTTCTTGATAACATCTAAATATAATATCCTCTTTTCATGTATTTATGTATGACCTCTAACTATAATATCATTTCAAGCCTTTGTTCTTTTATGAATTGGATAAATTCACCCCTCCTTGCTGGTGCTTCTCAGTTTTCATAACACATGAACAAGCTATTGAAATCTATATTTTCCATCTGACCATATGGCAGCATCATACAGCAAAATGAAAAGGAAAACAAAAAACAAAAAAAATAGATACAATAAAAACAATTGGAAATGAGTTTGCTATTTCAAACCCGTTTATTTCCAGAATAAACTCAACTGCAGAATCATTCATTGTTCCAAAAAAATGTTTCTAATGTTACATTGCAAATTGTAAATCCTGTTTCTTTGCCTCATGCCAGTGACAATGGCACTGCTTCAAGACAGCTTGAATTATAACTTTTGCCTTTAAAAAAAAAAAAACCTTGTGCCACCTCCAAATAACATCACAATTACTATAATGGGGTGGGGTTGAATGTTACAACAGTGCAAAAGATATAAATAATGGACCAAACAAAAAGCAGCTGTAATTGCACTGTAGGAAACTCCAACAACAACCAACCTGGCATCTACAAAAATGTAAACAATGTTGAGATTCAGGCCTCAGTGTACAAAAAGAATCTGGTGTTTATTTCTCAGATTGTTGTTGATCGGTGTCGAAGGCCAAATCAAATATTTGATTGTAAGTGTCTACAAAGTGGACTTCAAGGCCCTCTTTCACATTTGCTGAGAGCTCGTCAAAATCTCTCCGGTTCGCAGATGGGAATATGATGGTCTTCACTTCACTCCGTCGGGCAGCAATAGTCTTCTCCTTGACCTGTTTCATCAAAATGAATTCCATCCAAATTCATCAATCACAAGCCACTGAGATGTCCAGATTGGCAAAGTAGGTGAGGTGCTCCAGATGATCATTTGTTGACCCTAACAAGAATATGCACTGAAAGGACTTCCAGCATCACTTTTGGCTTGGAAAAAGATCGGTAAAGATGAAAAACAGCTAGGACTCTGGATAGGGTAGATTGGCGGTCAGATTTGAGGTTATACAAACCTGGATGTTATTGGCACAAAGTCCTACCAACATCAGATCAAAAGGGGTCCAAGTGAGAAACATGATTTCCCATAGCTGAGTATGTTTATAAAATCATTACTCACAGAAATTATACCCGCATAAAACATCCTAAAATCAGAAAACCAATCATCTTCAGCGTGTCAATTATAGCAGTTGTATGCCTTAATGGATGTATACAATTACATATATTATACAAAACAAGAAATTATGTACAAGTGCCTATATTACACAAAACAAGAAATCCATGCGTCTAGATATACAGACCTAACTACAGCAACAGATCCTAAATTTTGAGGGAAATAAAATTGGCAAATAGAATTCTCCAACCAGAGTGAATTTTTTTATGATTCCTCCATGGTCTGAACAATAGACCATATGCCCCATTTACAGAAACTGAGAACCTAAGCATACTATAAAGCATCATCAGTTTAAGGATGATAAAAATCATTTCCATAAAAATGCAGCCAACCTTGTCAATGTAGGCAACACTTCATGGCACAAGAATGTCTAAAAAATATCAGACAGTCAAGATTCACTGCCCAGCAGAACCGGACATTGGTTTCATGGACTGACACCATCTTCTAAATGAGTCTCAATTCTCGATAAACAAATAGTTGATCAAACTGAGAAAATAAAAATTGCAATAGAATGAAATAGTTATAGCTTACCCCACCAATTGGAAGAATTCGCCCAGTCAAAGTCACTTCCCCAGTCATGGCAAGGTCTTTCTTAACAGGCTTCCTCATAGCTAAGGACAGCAACGAGGTGATCATGGTGCATCCAGCACTGGGTCCATCTTTTGGTGTTGCACCTGCTGGTACATGCAGGTGTAATTTCGAACTTGCAAAGAATGGGTTATCGGGGTGCTTTTCCAGCAATATTGCCCTAGCAACAGTATGAGCAATCTGGGCACTCTCCTTCATGACATCTCCAAGCTGTCCAGTCAGAAGGAGTGCACCTTTTCCTTCCCCTTGTTCAACATGGGTGGTTTCTATGTAGAGCGTTGAACCACCCATTGCCGTCCATGCGAGACCCATCACGACACCTACTGGGGTCTGATCATAAATACGCTCAGCATGAAAGACTGGTTTCCCAACATAATTAGAAAGATTTGAAGCATCAATTAGAACTTTTTCAACTGCTTTACTGTCCTTTTCTTGAGCACTGATTGTTTCTGCACTTCCCTGTCAGCAAGATTCAAGTTTGATGAAATCACAAATTTGTATGTGGCCCATTTACCCTCAAAAATCATGAATAAGTTAACAAGCCCTGATACCCTAATTGTTATAGACTATATCAACTTCTTGCTCTGATACCTTTGGTTCCAGTGTTTGATCTGCAGGGACACTTGTCTGGTTTTCATCACCATCCATGGATATTGCAGTAATTTCTTCACTGCTGTTAGCTTCCACCGGTTCACTTACCTTCTCTCCTTCAACTACAGCTTCAATTGATGATTCAACAGATGCCCCTTCGGTTATGGTGGGTTCTGCACACGGATCACTTACATTTGGAGATGGGTCATTTGACACCCCTTGCCGTACAATTTGTAGAGCAATCTGCCAGATATCAGAAGTATTATATTGCAACCGTAAGTCCCATAAAAAAAAATTAATAAATCAGAGCAAGTAATCACATTGACATAAAAATTTGCATAAGTGCTTTATTTCTAAAAACTGGTAAAAGGTTTTGCAGTGTACAAAAACATATGTCAAAGTGCCTGTTAGTTACAAAATGTCAAGAAGAGTGCTTGTAAATCATTTTTTCAGACCAATGATGGACCCAAAAGGCCTGTTTTGTTTGGAGTTAAAGAAAATATTATGTAAAGTAATATTTACCAGCCTCAACTAACAAGACATCTAACTATTTTTTGTTCCTATCCAAATAAGGTAAACCCTCTCTGGTTAACTCAATACTTTTCAAACTGAAGCTTACCTTCCTATTTTCCACAATCGACTTTATCTCTTTTTCAGGTTCATCATGTCATATTGCCTTTAGTTTATTTCTCGATAGTGCGTTTACCCCATTATTTTGTTGACATTATTTTAACTCTTCCTAAAATCATTTCCTCTAAATTCCTGTGGGAACGTTAGATTACTCCTATCCAAATTAGTTACTACATTGGTTAGTGTTCTCTTGTGAATACACCTGATAACATCAATGTATGATGTATCTGCTCATGACACTTCTCTCCCAACCCCTACCATATTAAGTCACAAGGGACCATATATGCTTCCCACAAGTCGAAAAATACAAAGTGGATATTTTCCTCTCACAGTTAACAGTTGCTTAAGTAGGAATATTGATCCTCTTGACTATCCAAATTGGTTTTCTGACATGAATCCCTGTCTTGATCATTGAAATTTGTTCGTAAGAAAATTTTAGATTAGAAAGCAATCAAGGAATAGAAGTTCAAGAAAGGAACATAAATACAACTATGAACCAATGGCTCAGTAGAAAAGGCAAACCTTGCGGTATATCTTTTCAATGTGCTTTTGTAGATTTCGGACACCTGCTTCCCGGCAGTAATTTTCAATCAGTCCAAGAAGAGCAGCATCAGTCACCTCAACCTGTCCCACGTTGTGCTTTGAGAACATAGATTATCGCAATGCATATAAAAATCATGCACTCCATCATTTTGCAACTTAAAATGGAGAAGGCATTCTTGAAAGTGGATGTCAAATTTCACATGTTCCTTGGCTATCAATTCACCAAGCCATCTCTTAGAATCAATAGTAGGCACTCATTCAACATGGAAATGTGTAAACATCCTAATCAGTAGATCAGCCTGATTTTGGTAGCTGATCTTCACAGTGTTCCCTATCCTATTTTTGTTGTTCCTTTCAATAGGTTCCATGCCATATACACTAGCATATACATTGGAAAGACAGTAAAACATTTGTAAATTTAGTCCAATAACAAAATGTGATTACTGCTCATTAAAATAATTGGCATATTAACAAATCAGGTTTGTGGGCCATTTGATTATCAGCATTACTGATCAGCTCAAAAGAGTTAAATCTGGTGACAATTGATGAAGCAGTAAATGAAACCAAAAGCATGAAAAATCAAATCATTGCCTAAACAACAACCTCAGCTTCATTTAAAAGTGGAATAAAGAGTGAACCACACATACAAACAAACAGCGATTGGTGGTCAATCAAAAGTTCATGCCTGTTCAGGCTTGATGCCACAAGCTTCACGTGTTGTCTTCTCCAAGTAGTCCCTAGCAATATGCATCTTCTCATCAGTGATATAGCCAGCAAGGGCAATGATCTCCATTCTGTCTAAGAGAGGATTAGGTATCATCTCCACAACATTTGCTGTGCAAACAAAGAGAACCTGTTTGTAACCAAAGAAAGAAGAGCTGAGCAGAAATGTAGAATTTGAAAGAAAAATTAGACAGATATAGATGGCAATATATAATGAATATTTGACAGCAGCATTGTAGGTGGCAACTGTTAACTAATGACAACAATGATGACTAAACAATTCTAGCAATGACTTCAACACATGCAGTAGCCCATGCATGGACTTCATGAATAAGTAGCTAGCTAGCATTCTAGTACAACAAAGAGAGGCAGCAATAGTTATTTTCCTTATTTTTGCTTCCAGGCCATCCAATGTTTTCTCCCCAGTGATGCAACCTCCAGGGATTTCGACAAGTAGAATACATTATCACTCATTGCTCCAGTATGCATTCAAAATTATGGAATAATCAAGAGATAAAAGGCGTAGAAATTCAAATTAAATATGCATATTCAAGAATCTAATCTCAGTTACTATTTGTTAGCATGCATTCAATTGCTGTGCACACATAATTTCTCTTAGAGCTAGTCAAAAGCTCTATCCTAAATATTTGAAGAAGCAACACCAAAAAAGGGGCAAAATATTCCTTATATGAAAATCCCAACAATACTTGGTAGGAATTTACCTTGGATACATCAATGGTAACATCAAGATAGTGATCAAGAAAATTTGCATTTTGCTCGGGATCAAGGAGCTCTAACAAAGCACTTGCTGGATCACCTGCATGGCCCCTTCCTAACTGCAAGGAAGAAACATGCCAATTACAGATCCTTGGAAAGATGAACTAAGACCAAATAACATCCCACTAAGGAAGAAAAATGTAACAGCCCCAACTCTAGCTGATGTGAAGTATTGTCAGCTTTGAGTCTACCAGATCCCATTAACATGCCGAGTTTGCACAATTTTGTCCCTTTGAGCAACTATCTAGCTCAAAGGTGTTTCACAATGACTTACCATAGTTCACACTTCAATCCTTGATCTCAAGTCATATCAGTTTCAAAACTAACTTTCTCAATAACCAAGCTAATAACTTAGTTGATGAGAGGGTTAGTTTTAAAACCAATATAACTTGATATCAGGGGTTCAAGTGTGAAATATGGCAAGTATTGTGAGACGCCTTTTGAGTTAGAAAGTTAGCGCAAAGGAATAAAACCATGCAAGCTCTGCGTGCTAACGGGATCTAGTGGGCCCAAAGCAGAAAATACTTCACATTATCTAGAGTTAGGAGTGTTCAGGAAAATGTACACAACTAAAATACCTTGTCAATCTCATCAATAAGTACAAGCGGATTAGCTGTTCCCACACTTTTGAGACATTGAACCATTTTTCCTGGCATTGCACCAATATAAGTTCGGCGGTGCCCCTGAATATATTTCTCATAAAGTTAGACAAGAAAGAAAATTATTTGCATCAACCTAAATAATACTTGTATGTCACATATATGGTATAGACTCATATGCATCCAATTGGCATGGACCTATGTAATACCTTAATTTCAGCAACATCAGCTAAGCCTCCAACCGAAAATCTATAAAACTTCCTATTCAAGGCACGTGCAATCGATCGACCAATGCTCGTTTTACCCACTCCAGGAGGGCCTGAAAGGCAAATTATCTTGCCTGGAATTGATAAAGTATGACAAATCAGTTTGTAATACAATGGGGACAGAGGGACAGCCAACTGCTTGTCAAGAATAAGTAAGAAGTGACCAGTGACAGAACAGGTAAACAGACCTTGTGAGGTACCCCTCAGTTTACCAACAGCAATAAATTCCAATATCCTCTCCTTAACATCAGATAAACCATAGTGGTCTTCATCTAGTATTTCTTGAGCACGATAGACATCAAAGTTCTCATCACTGCATTGGTGGTAAACATAAGAAAAATGAGAAAAAGATTCTGAAAAAATGCCACTGGAACATTACAGTGCAATGAACGATATTAGAACCAAAATCTGAATACATACCATTAAATAGATAAATGAGAAAAAAAATACTGAAAACATTCTACTGGAATATTACTCTGTGAAAGTATAAGCATTAGCAACAGAGGCCTGAAAAGATTCCACACAGATGCGTTGAATTTGTGTTTTAGACAGGAAGAGAAATAAGTTGTCCTGCATCTGAAGCACCATGGCAATTCTTGTTCCTCCAAACCTCTTGAAAATATAAGCAAATATGCATTGTTCACAAAATCAGTATCAATAGGGGTGGGTGGGTGAGCGGGTGGGTGTTATACCAGGGATATATCAAACATCTCAGAAAATGATACTAAAATTGAAGAAATATTATGGAAACATTGGAAAAATTATAATTATATATATGTGCACATAACAGCCTCAAGATATTCTAAATTTATTGCACCATAATTTTGATATATAGACTATGAGCACTTGATATTTTTGCACCTTGATATCATAAAGCCAATGTGTCAAATAGATAATATTTTGTGGATATATTGCAAGATACTAACCATATTGCAAGTTTGAGCTCAACTTTTGAGCTCGAACTTTGACAGACCAAGCTATGCTAGCTTAGCTTGTTCACTGGCCTACTTAGTACTCATTGCCTCAAACTATATAATATACTCTTAAAAAAGAAAGAAAGAAGCAAGAAAGCAAGCAATGCTTACACAGTTAACAGCAGTAAAAAGTGAAAACCAAGGACAATCACAATTGTCCAATCAATTTAATTTTATGTGGCTAGGGCTAGCTATTGGATGTATAGCATCATCAGAGTGCATGTTGTCTATGCATCCAGATGGACATGGCACTCAATGTAAATTCTAGGATGCATGCAACACAATAGAACTTTCTCAGTGTTATCAATTTATTCAGGCAAAAAAACAAAATAAACAAAAAAAAAAGAAGCAATTGGATGGATAGCATCATCAGAGTGCATGTTGTCTACGCATGCAGATGGACATGGCACTCAATAGAAATTCTATGATGCATGCAACACAATAGAACATTCTCACTGTTATTCAACTTATTCAGGCAAAAAAAAAAAATGCTGCATCACAATGCCTCAGTCCCAAAAATGAGCTGAAATTAAAATCCTTTTGCAGGAGGAAGGCATCACAGAAGCAAAATTAATGAATGAAAGACCTGTAGTTTCCCCAAGGCAATGCAGTCAGCCAATCAAGATAGTTACGTGTGACATTGAATTCACTAGAGCTAGCCTCTAGAAGCTGGAGTTTCGCAAGTTCTTCTTCTATAACTTGCAAAACATGGGGCGGGCATCTCTCCTTGTTTGGTTCAAGCCTTTCCCTGAACTTGGCTGCAGGGTTAGATGATTAAGGACAAAGTCAAACACAGCAATTCATTGTGCATAAAATTATCTTTTCTATAGCTTAATTCATTCAATGGAACAACAGAGATCTTCCAGAACATACCTGAAAGAGCTGTTTTGTCGTCTGTCTCCAAACCCAGTTCCTGAAGCAAGAACAATGGAAGTTAAATACCAGCAAGAACAATGGTAGTAGAGTAATAATAATAATGGACAGTGTTCCAAGCAAATGAACTTTCATTTTGGTTCACTGCAGAGTTATAAAATTTCTACCTTCTTGAAAAATTAGGACCACCTCGATGAATAATTGTCAATGATTACTCGAAAGCATATAATTATTAGATATCAAATCACTCATTAATTACACATAGAGATCATGTCTTCCAGCATCTAAAGAAAGCATTAAAAATTAGAAATAATTGATGTCTCTTTGGAGGAGAAATCACCAACGGATCTCCCAAATTCTTTCCAAATGATGTATAATTCATTATTAAAGGCTGATCCATAGACCAACGTCTACATTTGATTCAAAAAAACATAGGTACTGAAGTTCCAATCCCTTGATCCAAGTGACCCACCTTCTTTATTGCTTTAAGCTGCTCATTCAACAGGTAACGTCGCTGCTCACCACTGATTTTTTCTTCAATTGCTTTCGCTATCGATTCCTAACAGACAGAAAATTTAAGGTGAGATGGACCATAAATCAACTGATCTTGATCCTCACCATTAATAAAAGTTTAAATGCAGAAGCACGGTGTATAACAACTTGGTACAGTAGGTACCTGTATTTTGCTGATCTCCATCTCTTTCTTTACCAATTCTAGAGTTAATTTTAAGCGCTTGTACACCTGAATACATATCAAAGTTACTCATGAGTAGGTCAGCTCAATTAAAGTGTTATATTACTGACACAGATGACACATGCTGCATGTGTAAGAAATTCTAGAATTCGTAGTGTGCTTTATGTACCAAAAGTATTGATCACTATCTCAGGTAAGTTGTGCACTGGCTGTAGAGTCTGGCCAAATAAACCCTCTTTTTCGAGATTTTGTCAAATATTTGACTCATTTGAATCACTCAAAAGTAAACTCATGCATGTGACCAAACCAGTACCAACATCAGATTGCCACAGGACACAAAACCATGTACTTCCAAAGAATGCCTCTTTGCATAGAGTTTCAAACAGCACATTCATGCAAGATTATCCAAAAGAAAAAGAGAATGGTGCTCAAAAGAAATAAACTCTTATTAGGATTGTCATGCAGCAGTAACTAAGCAGACTTTGATGTACTGTATTCAACTGAATCGAGAACCACATTTTATATATACATGCATCCCACATAAAGTTAATGAAGGAATCATACATCAAGTTCTTCAAGAACTTGTTGGCATTGCAACTTGTTTGCTCCTGATATTGCTGCCCCAAAATCTGCAAGCCTTGGAAAGTTGAAGTCACCGATATGCTGCAGTTAACAAGAATAGATGATCAGATTTATATCTACTAGAGAGAAAAAGTTTATCACTTTTCCAGACATCATATTTCATCACAGGTTTCCACACTTATTGCCTAACTATGGTTCAGAAACAGATAAAGGAAATAAATAAATAAATTGGCATCCAAAAACATAAAAATGCAATTTAGATGGAAAATGAGACAGATACCTCGAAACAACTAATTGGGGAATAGAATTGGAAATAAGGAAGAAGTTGACGCTATGTGTGGCACAAAAAAGGCAAAGTGCAGAGAAAAGAAGTAACAGATGTTCCAGGAGTGTCTAGATGGACAAGCCACTAATTGAAGGAAACATCAGGTGGAATAAAAATGGAAAGATAGAAACAATTGAGATTGAAAGCTAGGCAATGGAATAGGAATGAGGAAATTTTAGAACAACACAATAACTCCAAAAAAATAGTGTGAAGAAAGAATAACCTAAGGTAAACTTATCAAAAAAAGATAATCCACACATTGGAATCTATAGAGGGTGAGAAAAGCGTTCTCAAACTTGGAAAGTGACGGATGGGAGGTTACAAAGCTTGCATCCTGTGTATGCAATAGAACAACAGCTTGGAATGCATATGGAATCATGGAGTAGGTATGCATGGAGAGTAATAGACAAGAATGGAAATTTGCAGACCAAATCTGCATATGGTAGATGCATACAATATGCAGTGGTCAAAGATAGAAGAGTGCCCCAGATCAACAGAAAACGGAGCAGAGAAAAGTTATTATTATTATTATTATTATTTCATGTAACAGCAGGATTGGAGATGTAAAGTTTTTGGATAATGGAAGTGCAATACCAGGTTTTTGGCTCTAATACCGAATCTGATGTAAAATAGAGGAAGGGGAGAAATTCAAAAAAAGAGGGAAAGTCCTAAAGAGAAGAATGGAAGAATTTAACAAGGATTTGAGAAGAAGAAGAATTAGGACAAAGATAAAACAAGGAAAATTTTTATGACTTCAATTAACTCAAACTCTAAGCTCAATTGTCTAAACCCTAATAAAAGCCACTCTATTTGTAGAAACTGATTCTTTAATGTAAACAACTTCAACTATTATAAATAAAAGAAACTTTAATTTTTTATTCAATTTATCCATTAAGCTGATCATTATTTTAAAACCTTAACACCTATATCAATATGAATAGGATGCAAAAATTATTTGCATCATGCTTTAGGTCTTTAATTGCTATAAATAGAATAGCACGTATTAGAGTTGAGACAATTCAGTTTAGTTGATAATTGAAGTTGCAGAAATTTTCTATCTTTCACTTTTTCCCTTATTCTTCTCAATTTCTTCCCTTCTTCTATTCTAATCTCTACTCATTCTCTAATTCTTCCTATATCCCTTCCTAATTTTTTCTTTTTTCCCTTATTAAGTATATTTCCTCTTTCTTTCAATTTATTCCTTTCCGTTATATATTAGAGACCATTAGATGCGCAAATATTAATGGTAAAAAGTTAACAAGGATGACAAGGTAAGCAAGAGATGGATGACTGACAAAGCTATTTCAAGAATCTATTGAAATGTTGAATTATCTAAAACCATAATGGCCAGAGGACACTTCTAAATAACATGCTAACCTACAAATACTTCCATAAGGGTGAATTTGGAAATGGGGAAAAATGTGGAGAGAAAAAAGAATGTGGAAAAGTGAGGGAAAAGAGAGGGAGTAATGTGATGTAATTGAGTGTAATGATTAAAAATAAAGTGAATAAAGATAAAAAAAAATAGGCTTTTTGGGTGAAAACATTTGAAATAATGATTAGAAATATAGGCAATAATAGAGAAAGAAAGGGTTGTTGGGTAGTTAAGATGTCAAATTACATTAAAAGGTGTATAAAAAGGGGTGGGAAAAGGTAGAAAGTTTTTCACCCTTGTTTTCCTCATTTCTGAACACGCCCTAATGGGAAACCTTGGAAAGATGAAGACTAGAAAGGTCATAAGACCAACGGTGCACCATTTGTGGCCCGGAAGTATATCAGAGATCTAGTGACTCTTCATTGAAAAAGTTGTTTGACCAGATTATAAGAATGAACAACAAAGAAATGAAGAAAAGTAATACAATGCCTCTTTTTAAGAACATACCATATAAACTAGCATGGACTTAATGATATGCTCGGTACAAAGAAAAATTAAGAGAAAGTGATTGAACAAAAGTTAGTGTAAAACAGATATATCAGAAAACAAAATTGAACTCACGCCCCTAACCTCAGCCATTGAGGGAAAGTCTCTGATCAGATGATTGATGAAGAAATAGAAGGAGAGAGAAGAAAGAGCTGCACGGTTTCTATCCACCCAGAGAAAGCAAATCATAAGAGTCCCTAAAGTGTTGATTTGGTAAATTGTATATATGATAAGAGTTAATTTGTAGGTACTGTGGAAGAAAGAAGTCCCCATTGTGTATTGACAGGATTATGGAACTCCAATTCTTGCATGAGTAGTAACAAATGCACAGCCCAAGAGTCAATAAACAAATAAATTCCCACTCATTAGGCTTACAATGAGGCTCAAAATTGAGCCTATATCTTCTTGAACTACTCGTGAAAAGGTTAAAATGGCATTTTGTCGAGGCTTTATCTATGGTATGCTACTTGCAAAGGGAATAATGGTGGTTGATGAGACAAATAGTGTACACCAAAAATAATACTCCCAATAAAATTTAGGGCAGTTTAACTGAGCTTAAATTTAAGGTTTGCACTTTGGGTAATCAAAGAATCACCTACTGAAATATGCATAAGCTAAGTGGAATCCCTGTCAAAAAATTGACGAAAGGAATCAACAACCCCGAGCAGATGGATGGTAGGAAGATAAAGGCTGCAGATGTAAATCTAGACAGAACATACTTTTAAAAGCATATCACAACAGCCAACAAACATAGCTATTTAACTTGAATACAAGAGAGGTGGGGAAAAGAGTGAACCTGGGTATATGTCTGGACATGATCCCGCCAAAGGGAACTCGTCTTCAAAACATCTCTCAATGTTGATATAACCTCAAAGGACGTTGCTTTAATGACATCATCATCTTTATTATATGGCTTGTCCTGTAAATCACATTGTTATGAATGCTTAAATAAGTACTAACTACTACCAGAAAAATCTTAAAAGGCCAAAGAAAATAACAACAGCGAATGCAATTTCTTTATTAAAGTCACAAAAAACTGAAAGCATAAACCCAGTCATAGGAGCTTGTTTTCATTTGGATAGCCCATCTACACCTCCACTAAAAAATAAATTGACTCTAGTGTCCATTAAATAAAACAAAGCAACATTTGGAATGATATTGTCATATACAGCCAGACGAGATGATCCATCTTGGGATTAAGAGAAGAGATGAGATGCTGACAACGGAAAAAAGGTAACAACTAATTTCTATAAAATAGTGACACCAAAATTATCTGATGCACCCATCATATAATTGGGAAAAAAATTTAATAAAATGATTAACTTCAACACAATTGACATTGAAGCACCACAGAAAAATCATGTAAGTTCCATTATGAAACAGTTACTGCCAAGAACACAAATTATCCAGAAGCTGTCCAAGTCCATAGAGATAGCATTGACACAAATATGGTCACGTTTTTCAAAACAATGCAAAAATGGAAAATCATGAGACAATAGGATGTAAAAAGCATGCCTTGAGATGATCGACTTTCACAGTAAGAGGATCCTCGCTAACCTGAACAAGATTAGGTTTTGTTATGGGCAATGTGGCTGTTAAAACTCAGGAAAAAAAATAATCTAATAAGCCTGCAACTAACAAGCTAAGCACCATTTCTGTTATCCGCAATCGCCGATGACCCATGAGAACAACCTGATCTCCTTGTATACTGGTTATCTGTACAACCAAATTAAAAATGTCATCAATCTGGAGGAGAAAATCATGGGAAATAGTTATCAATTGAACAACATTCTAGACTTCTGATAGAACTAATGCAAGACCTTCAGATTAAAATACCTGTGCTAAGGTACCAACTTCATGAAGACGATTGAGTAATTCGTTACCCTTGAGGTCAGAAACATTTTTCTCTGTTTCTGAACCGGTTGAAAGGCTAGGATCAGTCCCTGGCTCATCTTTCAGAAGAAAAGCACCAGCATATGGAACTGATCGCTTACGGTTCTCAACTAAAGCTGATAGTAATTTAGAATCCTGCAAGAAACTTACAAGACTTAATAGAATGAAAAGAAAATAACTAAAATGAATTTCAAGATAGTGCAATTGAAGTGCACTAGAAAGCAATATAACCAGCGAGAGTTGGAACTTCAAGTGTTATTTATTCATTTAATTTCAATTACAAAGGTTCAAAAGATCAATATTAGAAATTCCTTAACGATGCTCATCACAGAGAGAAAATGTCTACAAGAATAAGAAAAATAGAAATATTATGCAAAAGAAGTTACAATCCAACTCACTGATTTTATCCAGCCCATGTTAATAATATCATACTACATCATGCCTGTTAGAAATCAGTGCCCTTCTCGCTAGTCCCAAGCTCAAATAAAGGAGAATCACAATAGCTTGGCAGCTGGCTAAATTTTGGGGTATAGGAGGCAAAGAATGAAACAAGACTTTTCCCAAAATCAGTGGAGTTCCAACAAGCCACAACGAAAACATAGGTCTCTATCCATCACTAAATTACATTCTGAAATAGATGCGTGGTTCCATGCCTACAACTGGAGAAAACATCCCCTTGACATTTAACATCACACAAGCATTTGAATACTGAAAGATATAGTGAAGTTAAACACGGCTATATGTCAAATACAAATTTGATAAAAAAGAGGCCTTTATCTAAAATCATGTAAATTCCAATTCAGCACAATGCAACATGTACCTTCACATAGATTGGCATATAGAAACCGGGAAATAAGGGTCTGTGTGGCAACGGCAGAGCAAGAACCTGCAACAAAAATACAAAAATATGAAGCTCCTGCGGGGAAAAAAAAACAAGAAGAAGAAAAGGATTATCTCCCTCAGACAAAGTAAAAAGCTAACACCTTGAGGTCCCATACATGATGTGCGCTAAATAATACAGCAGAGTCCATGTATGAAGGCAAAGCAAAAGTAGCCAAAGTGGACATGTTTGCTCCAAAACATAGTACCATATTGAACATGTGGTACACTTCATCCTCCAATACAGGAAACACTAATGGTAGGATCATTCAGGCCACCTCTAGTGCATATACAAGCTATGCAGCATAACAAATGTTCTTGTTGTAATACACATATACACAAGAGATGTATGTTAATTTTTGCATATGAGATAAAGAACATGCAGTTGCACAAACCAAAAAACAACATTGATTTACAGGGTAAAGAACCATGATTTTGAGTTAACAGAATTAGCTTCCTCGAATTCAACTAAACATCAATCCCTGCAAAACTTTAGAAAGCAAACATGGGGTCTGGAAATTTGGGTATTGCCAGAAGAGTGGCAAAAGATAGTTTAAGAGTAAATGTGTGTGACAAAGCAATGGTCTCCATGATGTTTTCATTTTACATCAAAAAGAGAATATGTGATATGACTGGTATTATCACAGGCATTGTTCTTACATAGTAAGATTGTTGAGATATTCATGTTAATTCCTTTTAAGTCATTTGAAAAAAACAGAAAAAGACTCCATTTTGCATAGCTGATCACTCATTACAAAGAGCACTTCAGAAAATGTTACCGCAAAGAAAAGCATCGCTGAAAGTACCTTCTTCAAAACAACTTTCAGGTGGAAATAATTTGTAAATCATAGTTTGAAAGTGGTTTCTACATAATATAAACATTTTGTTCCAAGAAACAAAGGGGGAGAAAACTCAATCCCCAACTTCCTAATAACCGTTCTCAAACTTCTTGAAAAGCTTCCTCTTCAATGTTCTTAGAAAGGTAGTAGTAGTTTATAGAAACTCACTTCCGGGGAAGAAATTGTTAGTGAAAAACTGCAAAGCCAAGATGGATTTCCACATGTAGGGTGTACCTTCCTCAATTCAAGCAGCAGTGCCAGGGCCAGCACTGTTACACTTGACTATGAAAACTAATATAACTAGGATAAGAGATCTCTGTTACACGCATATAATAAATTGCTGATATCAAAAGATAATTCAAATTCCAAGGCCCATGAGTTGAGAAGCATGATAAATTGATTCTTTGTTGGTCCAAGTATAACAAATTAACAACTGCCATCAATTTGCACTCAGAGATGCAAAACTCTTAGCATGCAGGTACATCTACCAACCCACATTCTAATCAATCAATACAAAACATCTACTGATATGCGAGACCACAGTCATCTCGACTCTTGAAAGCAAATAAAGTCAAAAATTCATTCCTTTTTTGTCTATAGATAACAATAACACTAAACCACGGAATACTCATCCAACCAACACTTCACAGAGATTCCACATTGGCAACACACGTTCTCAGTATAACCAAAACACCAATTACAACCAGCGCCATTTGGGAGCTCCTAAGCTGCTTCCCAATGCAACGACTTTTCCCAAGATAGCAGGTTCAACAAGGGAAAAACAACCAACAAAAAGGAAACCAAGTTAAAATTCCAAAATAACTGACAATTCTATCTTTTCAATAGAAGGGGAGAAAAAGGACACTTACTGTTAGATAATCCTCTGGACGTGGATTCGTGGGAACGATCGCAGATGAGGATTTTGATTCTACTTCCTCCGCGTTCTCAGCTACAGTGGCTTCAGCTTCTGCCGGCGCCGGCTTAGCTCCCACGGCATCCGACCCATCACCGCGGCCGCCACTGCCAGAATCAGAACAAAAAAATACCCTTTTGCACAACCCGTAATTCCTTCCATCCAAGCCTCTCAAAGAGCCCAAAAACCGATTCAATTGAGGCTTTCCGTCGCCTACATGCTTGAAAGTCGCTGGGAAAATCGCAGAAACCCTTCGCGTCCCAAAGGAAGACGATAGAGCTTTTAGCATTGGTGATGGGTGATTGGAAAAATTCAGAAAGTCACAATCCTTCTATCGATATTTCCCGTCAAATTACGGGATTTTATGCTGGTTTTGTGAAGAAGAGACACGATAACAGGAACAGGGTGGGAGATTTTAGCAAACCCCTTCTAAAACCCTCATCTGTCGGCTTACCAAGACACCTTGAAATACCTAAATTGCCCCCTTGTGCGGTTAGAAGCGCGCAGGCGTCCTTCGCCAGCGGTGACGTTTCGTAAGTCCGATTTCCTCCGTCGCGATAAACAGGCAAAACATTGTCGAGAGCTCTTAAAGTCCTAATAAGAAAGATATTCTATAATATACACGTTAATCTATCTTTTTGAAAAAAAAAATTAAGTCATATTTATTTATTTCTCCTAATACTATATCTATATGATGCATCCTAATAAAACGTACTCATTGTGTCAAATTTTTGGATAACTTTGGTAAGAGTAATAAGCAATATATTTATCTAGAAATGCATTATAATTTGGACGGTTTAGATTTTTTAGCAAACATCACGAAATTAATTATGATAGATTATTATCCTCCGATTGCTTAGATGACATGCAATTTCGTGGCTAGCAACAGAGTAAAACATACTCTCCGTTTTTTATTATTCTGATGCTTTCTTGAGTGGCAAGGCTGACTTTTACACTTGAAGACTTCGAGACCCAACTGTCCATGGCCCTGTCTTTTAACCATCCTTGAAGGCCCGCCCATTAACAACTTCCATGGGCCTGTCTTTGAACCCTCCTTAAAGGCCCGTCCATTAACAACTTTTCATTGATGGGTTAGGTTGGAGAAATGCTATACAACCCATTTTGACCCAACTAATGTACATAGATAGATAGATAGAGAGATGAATGGTTTGTTGCGCTCAAGAGCGTAAATATATTTGCGCTCTACCATAATAGCCCAATGAGTTTGCCTTGTTCCTGCAATAAACTTTGCATCTAAATTTCCTATAAGCATGTAATGATATATGCGCACAAATATGCACTTAATCCTAACCCTATATATAAAATACGCATTTAATCCTAATTATTATCCTACTTTTAAAACTTTTACCTGACCCTTACCTTAACCCTATATACAAAATATGTATCCAACCATAATCTCTA
>JAYJMB010035946.1:23935-34242 GCA_036873735.1 Pouteria campechiana
TGAATGCTCTTGGCACAATCAATTAAAAACAAGAAAATTTCATCAGAAATTATGTTTTCCTACTTTCAAATTCAGCGAAGTTAAAACAGAGTTCAGAACAAAACACAGAGGATTAAAACACGATGCAAGGAAGTCGCAACAGACATGGGTAATGTATGTGGTGTTTCCAGGACCGATGGCACAGGCAAGAAGCCATAGATCAGGATAACCACAAGAGATTTGGCTATCGCGCCCGAGCCATTATACCGGAAGAAATCGGAATCCCCTCCCGGAATTGGTAATGGACGCATTTAAGCCTAAGCATCACAAAAATGCTAAAACCTGAAAAAAAAAAAAAGAAGAATTCTTTTTGTAGGAGACGAAATGGGAAGAAAGAGTGCTCAGACAGCCAAGGGTTTGTCTTCAACTACTAGATCAGAAACTCTAGTCCACAACAATCTCTCATCACCGCACTCTCTTTTCCCTTCTTACCCGCTTCCATCCAGACAATGAAAATAATAATAATAGCAAGGAAAAATCAAACAAAATAGGGAGGAGAAGAGTGAAATCGAAGCCATACAGCAAGCTAGGGACGAGGAAAACAGAAGCTGCGAAGAAGGCGAAATCCCAACGCCGCAGGCAGTCGAGAAAACCAGGAACGGCTAGGGCTGGGAGGGAAAACAGAAGGGCATTTTATAGACAGCATCTCATTCGCCGAGTGAAAATGGGGTGAGTTAACCACTATTTAGAACTGCTTGTTTCTGCTTCTTAGGCATTCATTTCTTCGCGATGATTCAGCGGGTTAGAAAGAATACCAAGATAATGTTTTTTGAGCCCATCGAAAATATCGGTTAATACTTGGACGGTCTGGATATTTGCAAATGACGACCGAGTTTTGTGTGATATCAAGCTAAGCCGTTTTCAAATGTGTGTTGAACCCTCACAGAGTACGAATACTAGAGTTAGGGTTTCGACTCTCGGGCCAGTGTGCTTTGGCGGCACACTAATATCACGATCTGAGCCGTTCATTCGGGAAAAGCACAGAATAGTTGATTTTCGACGTCGAAATTTTCTAATCATTATCTATCTTGTCAGGAGTGAATGATCCATCTACATTTCATTATAGACTTGTTGATTCCACAAATGGGAGCCGTCATCATCTTAACCGTACATTTCGTGAAACCACAACAGCGACTGCGATAGATCAAGGCAAAGTAGGAGGAACAAAAGGCCCAGGAAAGAGCTCGATAAGCCCAAGATCGGCCGAAGATAAGTGCGGCCCGTGAGGCCCAAATCCAGCTCGATCCGTATTGCGAGTCTACGGACTAACACCAAACTAAACGGACAATTCGCACATGAGCACTTAAAGTTAGCTGATATTACGTCTTTGCCCCTCCGAATTCATACCCTTAATAATTGCTGATATTTTAAAAACATGTTTCCCATGAGCATCAGTTGGAAAACATTGTCCAATTTTAATAGCGATAAAAATATGCTTGTAAAATAAATTAAATCTGAAGAATTAGAAAGCCAAATGGCCCAAATCAAATAATGCTGGAGATTATTCATACATTTTCCACTACTTAAGTCCCATTAATTGTATATAGATTTCTAATGAACGCCAATGCCAACGATACTTATCACATATGCTACACATTTTAAAGGCATAATTAAATACAAATTTCAAAACTAAAATGGCAAATTATATATCAATAAATTTAAAGAGGGCACAAATGCTAATTACCCATCTAACGCCGAAATAACCCCCGTGTCACTGACTCGCAGAGCTGCAAAACCATGTCAACGTCAACGTCAACATTAAAAAAAGCACAAATTCCACTAACTCAGGACTTGGCAGACTAGAAACGTTGATAAGAGCCGTCCAATCAACGCACCCCAAAACACGTGTCGCACGAGCCTTTGGGAAACCCGTGCCTCAATCGGCCACGTGGGAGCAAACAAGTGCTACCAAACCCCAAGCAAAACAGCAGCCGCTGCAGCGGCCAGGCCAGCGGGCCGCGTACGATAGCAATCATGCGCCGGCGCCCACGAGCGAAACTCGACGGCCTCTTCCGTTGACTTCGTCCCGGCATCGTTGACCTCGACCTCCGCCTTCAGCTTCATCGTGCGGCGCTTAGATTTCCACATCAGTACCTTCAGCCTCACTCTCGTCTCCAGATCCACCCGGAAAATCGCCTTCTTCCCCTCCGAAACCACCCTTCGAACCCTCTCCGAAAAGCTCCCTCCCGCCGCCTCCACACTCCCTTCCTTCTTAGCCGTTTTCTTGTGCCCCTGATAGAAACCATCCACCGTCGCGTTCCCCACAAACGAACGGTTGGATTCGTCAGCGAACGAAAGCTTGATGGGGTCGTAGTAGATCCCAGCGTCCTTGTTGGAGTTCCTGATCTCGAGGCGGAAGTGGATGGTGGTATTCTGGGGCGGTTTCGTGGAGGAGTCGTTGAAGCCGGAAGCGGTTTTGTTGAGGGCAGGGACGGAAAATTCGGCGAGTTTGAAGGTGGGTTTGTGATTGCGGAGGCCAAGCCAGAGAAAGAAGGCGGTCACGCCGAGGGTGGAGATGACGCTGACGGTGCACTTGCAGCAGTTCCGATAGAAGGGCATTTTGGGAAAGAAATGGGAGGTTTTTGCTCTGGGCCGTGAAGGAGAGGTTGCTGCTGCTTGGGGGAGGCTGTGTTATAGGGGAATGCTGAATGCATGGGCTGATGGGATTTTTTGTTGGGGAGGGAAGGAGCGTGTTGAGACGAAATGACGTTTCTGCCCTCCAACCTCAGCTTCAGAGACTAAAAGGCACATGGTTGCTCCTTTTCATCGGTGAGCTGGCTGTGAATTAGAATTAGAAGGCCGCGGGTGAAGTGATCTTTCAGGAAAGGCTGGCTTGAAAAACTTGCCTGCCCCACCATTGTGTCTTGGACATTTCAGTGCTGCATACGACCAAAAGCAAAAACCACAAAAGAAGATCGAGTGTGTTTCGCAAGCATGTGGTGGCCAGTTAATGCCATAGTTACTTCACTTTAATAATTCGTCAGTGTACCTGGGTGTACCGTGTATCCTTTTTTTTTCTTTTTCTTTTTTTATAAATTATGATATTTGGGTAAAATCCAATCAATTATTTAATACGATTTATTTAGTTAAGACATTAAAAATTATTTTAATCAAAACTCTATATAAGCTTGAATATTTAAAAGATTATTTTTAGACATTTGTATGAATAAGTAGGATGGTTAATTCAAATCCTATCTAAATATAGTATTTTGCTACAAATAAAAAGTACACAGTCTACCTAGGTTTACCTGCTCCACTTATTTGTTTGCAAATATGCAATATATGTAAGAAAAAATAGGAAAAAGTTAGAAAAAGTGAAAAATGACAGCATCCTATAGATGATAATAGTTAGAAATAAAGCAAATAAAAGTAAAATAAATAATTTTTTATTAAAAAAATAATTAAAAGTATAGATGATAATATATATAGTTATTAGGCAATTACATATCAAATAACATTCAAAGTATGAAAAAATGATACTAGTTTTGCTCATTTTTATCTAAAGTTTCATCATTATCTATACTTATTTTGTATTTATTCAATTTATAAATGATTTTATCTCTTGTTCTGTTGAAATATTCAAATTTGCATTTCTCCCTACCCAAACATAAGAGGGAGGTAGTAAAGTTGGCAAAGGTTTGGGCTCAAGGTTGATGCTTTCCATTTGGGCAGACATGGACAGAGTCCATTGACATGCGAGTTGGATCTGAGTAGCAGATCTGGGCTGCTCAGATCTGTTTTCTATTAAAACATACACCAAAAATCTGCATTCAATTATTTTTTAGTCCAACTCCAACATCAAATTTAATATTGCCCACCTGTGAAATGCTCATTGGTATGTCAGTCGATCGTCTTGACCAATCTGCACAAATCGTACTCACCCCGATCACAAAAGAATGGAATGGCCACTCCTAGCGCAACGCGCCAGGCGCATTTTAACACAGCCGCTGAGAAAAAAAAATCAAAAAATAAAATAAAAATTTTTAAAAAAGAAAAGCTATAATAAATAGAGGGCGCATCTCTTGCGCTCGGAGGATTCCAAAGCCTGCCCATCTGGGCCCACCTCCACGTCACAGCTCACGTGCATCCTGTGGCGCTTGGTATCCCACGTGGACAGCTTAAAACGAATCTTAGCCCTCAATTCCAAGCGGAACACCACCCTCCCTGCACCTCTATCCACCGCAAACTCCCCCCGGATCGCCTCCCCACCCGTCAGCGACGCCCCCTCGAAAACGCCGTGAATTAACGTCGTGTTCTTCGCCGGCTGGTAGAACGCAAAGCGTAACGGCGTCTCCCCAATCTTTTCTTCACGATAATACACCGATGCGCTCATCCCCGAGTAAAAGATGCCCACGTGCTGGTTGGGGTTCCGGTCCATGACGTCGAACGTTATGACGGCGTTCTGGAGGCCGTTGTCCTCGGAGACGGCGGGGACGGAGAAGGCGGCGACGTGGAACCTGGGGCGGTGGGGGCGGAGGCTGAGCCAGAGGATAAAGGCGGCGACGCCGAGGACGAAGAGGAGGCAGAGGAAGCAGCAGCAGACGAGCTTTGAGAATCGGGTGGCGAGGCTTTCCTTGACGTGGTGGGCGTAGTAGCGAGGGGTGTGGCGGAGGAGGTGGCCATGGCGGTGGGGATTTTGGGAAGGTAGAGGTGTTTGGCGGGGATATTCAGGTAGGTTTTGGAAGGGGAATGACATGGTTTTTGGTCGCTAGACAGGCAAGAGGTTGGAGAGGAGGGTGGGGTTTTATGAAGAAGGAAGGCATTTTGTCGCTAGAGGAATTTCAAGGCTTTTGGTTGGAGAAAGGAAAGAATAGTTTGTTTGGAAGGGGATGTGGGATTGAAGCGGGGTCCATTTTGGCTTTATGGTATATTGCTGTAGGCAGATTTATAAAAGATGACAAGGTATATGTTATCTGGGGATTTAGATTGACACTTACATATGAGATGCTGAGGATTTCCTACAGTATGCAGAAACGAATATTGCATGTGTAAGCCATGATTGAGAATGCATGAAAGTAGCCTTCTTTTACATGCTGTAATCCTTGCGGGGAGGAGGAGATGAGTCACATCTCGTGGGTATTGTTGCTAGCTAAAGCCATGGTGGAAGAAAAGGTGCCGCTTTTATGCTTTCAGCTAGCTTTTTATGTTTTCCCTTCTTTCCTCACCTCTCCCTTCAAGCTGAACGTTTGATTCGCTAAGCTATCTAGTCATTTGGATAAGAGAGCCTGTTTTGAGATATCACTAAACTGGCATTAGTTCTCTTTAATTGAAGTATTTTGGAATAGTGCATGGAAGAGTGTGGTGATGTGTATTGATATGATGGAGAATGCATTAATAAAAATAGAGAAAAAACAAGATGTAATTGTTTAAAAAAGTAGAAAGTATTACTAGTTTAAATACTTCTTTTAAATATATATGAGTAAATAATTAAAAATCAGGATGAGGTAATGTAGAGTGTTGTATAATAATAGGCTGTTTAGTGGCAGGCCTACTAGGACCATGCACCCTACTACAGCTTTAATTTATTCTCATTTTCCTTGAAACTAGATTTTAAATAAAACAAGATGGGTCTTATTCATCAACTGACCACATCATTATTTACCATTAGGGATCTTTTACTCCTCAAGGGATGAAATTTCATCAAAAAAATTGATGGAGCAGCGCTAAACTTGGAAGCATGAAAATTAGAAGAGCACCAAATCTCATCGTAATGCTCCAATTTATAACCGAATAGGACTATTTAACAAGTGGAGAAGCCTATGACAGGCTTAATTAAGATTGGTTGGATCATGCAGCCTACTTGCGGCATTGCCAGCCCATTTGCATTTGCATGACACAGTCACACGTGCCTTTGAGTGAGCCTACGGCCGACGATTGCATTATCTAGAGATGTACGGCTAGCAAATCTTAATTGAGTAACCTGGTCAAACCCATTAAATGCAGGGGTCCCAAGAGATACAGCAAGCGAAGTGGTTAGGAAGCTTGCCTTGAAGATTGTGATTGTTTTTTGGATCCCATTGATACAAAGCCTGGCATGACTGCATTTGGACTTTGACATGGGCTGCAACTATTTTAGTTGTAAAAAACTCAGACAATGCGTGCACCCTACAAATGGTGGTTCAGATTTCAGATATCCACAAGTTTTTCAGATGTAGCACATGTAACAAGACCATATGGAGGGTGCATTTAATTCACCAAAACTACATGCTGCCCAGCTCATGTGCAATAATGTATTACAGGATCCAAAAACCTGAAATTCCGAGAAGCACAGAAGTGTAAATCAAGTTACAGCTACTTTTCAAACTGTCTCAAAAGATTACACGAAACTCTAATAAAAATGCTTCATCTCTGTCAACCGACTGTCCTCGAAGAAACTTCTCCAATGGCAGCTTTGCTCGCTTGGTCTCTTTCATTGGCAATCACTGTAAACGCTGCGCTTTCTCTTGAACTCAACTTCTATAGGAATTCATGCCCGCAAGCTGAAGTAGTGGTGAGGAGAGTCGTGGAGGAGTTGGATTTCCATGGTTGTTTCGTGAGGGTAAGCTTCCTTATGGAGTCTTTTCTTCATGTTTCTCCTGTGCCATATTGTTGCCTATTTACAATTCAGTCATCATTATCATCACCGTCAGCTGTTTCTCCGTTAAATCTACCAAATGATTCATATCACACCAGTTCTCCCTTCCTTGGATCATGTCCCATGGACTATGGAGTTCAAATGGGGCCGTTTACTTCACCCTCAATTGAAGGTGGGTTGAATCCTAGCACTTGCAATGGCTTATTTGCTAGCAAGCTAAGTTCATTTCGGCCACTGTATAAATAGGCACAAATCCAGCCCATTGTTATTTAATCCCAGAAAATGGTAATCAAGCAACACGTTTTGGAAACAATAAACAGTACAGCTGTGTCCAATAGCTGCTTGCTTTAGTAAGGATTGTTATGTTAACGGGCCAATCAAATGCTAGAATGCAGATTTATTTTTTTCTTATAAAACACAAACATATAGGGATATTCGATTTTGGAGAGGATCGAATTTCTTCTTTTTAAAAAAAATTAATTTTAAATTTCATTTTTAAAATTTTTTGGGTACAGGGTTGTGACGGTTCTGTTCTTTTGGACTGTCAAGGAGACAAAGTAGCTGAAAAGGAGCTCCCCCAAATCTCTGTCTCCGAGGATTTGAAGTCGTCGACAACATCAAAGCTGATCTAGAGAGAGAGCCCCCAAGGACTGTTTCATGTGCCGACGTCCTGGCGTTGGCAACAAGAGACGGCGTGGCTTTATCAGGAGCAGCAGCATACGACCTGCCCACTGGAAGACGGGATGGGACTGTGTCCACCATCACTGAGGTTCATTTGCCTGATCTTGCATTTTCTGTCAATGATGTTGAAATTTTCCAAAATTTACCCGGTCAAGTCCACGTGGCAACAACTCCTTTTCTTCTCATCACAAGCTGTGTACGTGGATAGCTTGAGGTATTAGTTGAGCACTTCCAATGGGAAGAAGAACACTTCATATCTGGATCTGATATTCACGCAGCCGTTCTAACAAGCGGACGGTTGCTTTCGCAGAGCATGCATCAGTTCATGCCTTCCTTTCATTCCTCTTCAATTCCCATAGCATTCGATTCCCTCTTCTATTCCCATCTCATTCATTTTATTCCTCTTTTTAGTCCATGTTCAATCCATTTTAAAGCAAGAGTTCTACATATTTCATTCAAACAAATAAATTCACTACCATCAAGTTATTCAATGACCAAACTGGAAAGCTGTTTTCTTTCTTTGATATTCAGGTTTGCAAATTATATTTTAAGGCAAATGCAAATACTCTAAAGTAGCTATATATGGTGCATAATTGATTAACGGATAATGACTCTGTAGCATGCCTTTTGCAAACAGGGTATTTATATTATATTATATTTATTTATTTTTGTTGCCTCTCTATTCTCTCTATCAATTGTCCTAACAAATGATGTTGTGAACGCTCTCAAAACCATCAATCTTACTTTTGCTGATCTCACTACTTTACTGGGTAAGCAGCTTGGTTAAGTGAATTGCCATCATTGAAATAAAAAACAAAAAAGAAAAAAGAAAAAGAAAAACAGATAAGCCTGCTATTAAAGTGAAGGCATGTTAATTCAATGCTATTATCTGACTTCATTCGATTTCAGGTGCACATGGTTTTGGATTCTGTCACTGCCTATTCTTCGTCGACCGGCTCTATGACTTCCAGGGCACCGGATTCCCTGATCCTGACATGGACTCTGCCATCCTTGATGGCCTCAGGAAGAAATGCCCAAGACCCACAACACAGAATTTTAACGTATGAATCGATCCCAAAGTTTTCATCGATCAGATGTCTGCTGTACCATTTACTCCAGATAATTCATGCTAACACAGTGTACTTGGTGGAAGAGCAGTTCTTGGATTAGATAAAGAACTTGCTTTCACTGATCTCAGCAGCAAGCTGTCAGAAAAGTAAGCAAAGAGGCCGGGAGCTTTCCAACGGATGTTCGCAAAATTCATGATCAAGTTAGGAAATGTGGGAGTTTTAACTGGACAATTTAGCGACATTCGATTGAATTGCAGACGAGTAAACACAAGGCCTTGATTGAATGAAGTGCAAATTCCATTTCTTTATTGGTTTTTACTTAGACTAAACAACCTGTCAGTAACAGATAGTTAACGAGATAATACGGGGGAGCGCCAAGCCTACAAAAGTTATTTATCTGTGTATTTCAGAATTGTGGATGATTATGAAATGAAAGCCAAATCATATTTCTCTAAAGACAAAGACATCATTTAGCATATTTGCTTTCACAGTCCAAATCATGGGAAGACCCAAAACAAGAAAATAGTTATTCAAAACGACATATTCAAATGCGCACAGCTGTTTAACCGATAAAACTGCACCGGAATTCTGACCTCCTAACTGTTCACAAGAGCACAGTTCTTCCTGATTTGACCCGTTGATCCAGTCTTCACTTCAATGTTGCCCATCTTCTCCATGGACAGTGCAAACTCCTTGAAGAATTCAGAGACTGGGCCATTGAGCAGTTGGGTGACGTAAGATCTCGATTCGCTGTCCGTGGTCAGAGCTGCATCGGACTGAAACAGACCTCTCCTCTTCAGCAGCAGTTGGTAGTAGCTGAGATCGAATGTCCTGAAGCTGCCCGGGTCCATTTCAACCAACGTTGTGTTATCGTTGGGTGTCCGGCACTTGTTCCGTCGCAGCTCTGCGGCGTACTCACTGTCTAGAGACGGATCTTCCGGGCTTGTGCTGCTGAAATTGTAAAGCCGGTTGCTGAATGCTGTGCAGTGCGCGACTCCTATGGTGTGTGCCCCTGCAAATATCAAACACACCAATGTAATATAATCGTTGCTTCGCAAGCAGAGAAAAGGACAACTGGAAGAGAGGATGACATTGGAGACAACGCTCTAACTATCACTTTGTTAGTTACTGCAATCTTCGAAAACTGGCCGATGCTTTGTGTGGTTAAGATCAGCCGCATGAGAAATGCACATAAAGCAATTGATGGTGGGTGAGCCTCCTTCCTTTGAGAGGAATGACATAAACCTGGCTATAACTTATCCGACACCTGTTATTTGCCGCAATCTTCGACTATGGGCTGATCATTTTGGCGATTGAGATCAGTCGCATGAGAAATGCAAATAACAATTGATGGTGGATGAGCCACCTTCATTTGAGGAGGTATGAGAGGAACCTGGTTATGGCTTACCTGATAACAGAACCAAATCTTTTACATCGAGGCCCTTGCTAGCAAAATTCGAACTTAGAGTGGTGAAATTGTCAAATGGAGCAGGAATTTGATTATTGGCCTCCGTCACCCTTGAGACGGTACCGTCTCTGCGACCAGTGGGGACTTGCCAAAAGGGTCCTCCCTGTTGTTCCAGATGAAGAAGAAGGAAATGTTAAGCGAAAACATCAAAAACCATTTATTAATTTTGCAGTATTTTCAACATTGGATTCTGAATGGCATTGGTCTCACCCCAGGGTGATGAACCATTCTATCTTTTGGAGTGAACAGAAGAGCATGAGAGAATGAATACTCACAGTCGTTACGATTGAATCTCTTGCGGTCAAGGCAATAATGTCAGCGCATGAGACGACGCCAGGGCACTCAGCTTCCACCAAGCTCTTCACACGATCGATGAAGTCGAAGCCTCTTAGAGTAAGATTTGGGAATGCATTCTTCTCCCCGTTATTTGAAGTCGAATTCAGCAGAACCGACCCATCACAGCCCTGAAAAAAAA
>JAYJMB010035957.1:0-34231 GCA_036873735.1 Pouteria campechiana
GGGATCGACCCTTGCATAAGCACACTAGACTATACATCGACCGTGCACTTGCGAGGTATTAAATTTGAGCCATCATAAACCATCACCATAAACACATTACATTTCCATCTCATCCTGAGATGCACAACCCAAGGTAATCATACCATGAGGCTTGCTTCCTTATTCTTTCCATGCACACCCTATGCCTTTCTGGTGTATAATATCGTACAGTACCATTCCGACACTTTACGTCACATCTGAGCCACTTTGGTTCATCATACCACAATAGATACTCTATAGGTGTCTCATATCAACATACATGCCATGCAGGCACCATATATCTAACTATGCCATATAGGCATAATATTATAGGTGTGCCTTTAATGCATATTACATCATTATACATATCTATACTATTATGGAATGCTTCTCATTCTATTCATACATACAGTCATATGATATATTAGGCCACTTACACAGCTATGGGATATCGCTTCTCCCATCTTTTTCACCTATTAATAATATCTTCCCTATTAATTCATACAATGAAAACACATCAATATAAAATACAATCAAATCTTAACATGGGATATACTCATCCCATCTACTCTTTCCATTACACATTTGGGATATTCCCTATCCCTTTCATATAGACAATAATACAAAAGAATAAGCATGCTGTGGGATACTCTCTATACCAATTACTCACATGTTCATATTACATGCACAATATCATATATTTCAATTCCAAGGGATATTTACTATCCTTAACATTCATACATTCACCAAAAATCCATAAAAATTAGTTCTTAACCAAACATAGGATAACTAATATCCCCCATCCAAAACATACATGCCCAGAATCAACCATGGGATATATTCCATATCCCCATCCATGCATTCAACAAATAGAGAAGGCAGCCTACATACCTTAGGCCTTTGGCTAAAAACCACTTTCCTCCAGCTTTGTCTTTTCTTCCTTCTAAGATCATCCTATAGATGGCCACAACCCTATTTACTTAACCATTTATAATCATATGCTCAATATATCATATTAACATGTCTTTCATAACCAATTTGAGGCAATTATCATCAAACATGTGATAAATATCAGTTAAACTAGGGTTTATCCATAATTACCACAAGAAATCTCATTTCTTGACATATTTATCCAGTATTAATATTTAAGAAACATACTCAATTAAGGTTTTAATCTAGTCAATTCATTGCTTACATAGCCCATACATAAAAATCCTCTTTAAATCCTAACTAGTGCATAGCCCACAACTGGATTCTACTAGTCCAAACCACTCTATACATGTTCTAAAACATACTAATCATGCCATTAATCATTTACCCTATGATTAATTCAATAAAAATAAGGAAATCACCAATTTTTACTATTCATAAAAACTCTAGCTTTGCATTTTCACAATTGTTCATGCCAAATCATCATAATCATTGTATTAAACCATTCTCGCATGAATTTATAAGCACATACATCAATTTCATCCCAAAAATCCATCACTTTCCCAAAACCCTAAAATCAAAAATCTGAGATTTGGTTAAGAAATTGAGCTTACCTTCACTTTCAAGCATCGTCGTCCTCCTCAGACAAAGGACCAAGCTCCCAACTCCTTGTTGCTCCTTCCATTTTGTGGAAATCCAATGTTTCTTTCACTTTCTTCTAGTTTTCATGGTTCAAATGGGTGAAAATTGGGTTTAATTAAAAGATCATAAGTTTTTCTAGCTAAGCAAGATAATTTCTTAGCTAAAATGCCTAGAAATCCAGTTAAACTTGGCTAGGGCAAAAGGGGAGAATGAATGGGATGGAAAACTCAGAAAACAGAATGGGCTAGGGAAAGAAAATTGGGCCAAGCTTTTATAGCCATCGAGCAGCTTGCTCTACCTCCGCACCACCACCTTCGACTGGCACCGTCAGTGCCCCCTTGCTGCCACCACCTACCTCTTCAAGGATGATCAGCGAAGATGATCGGCACCGCTGGCGCCAATCTACTGGCTCCCAAAATAGTGGATTTTTTACCCACTTTTCAATCTATTTTCTTGTAATATTTTTTCTCATAATATTTTCCATAAAATCCTAATGTCAAAAGACATATTTAATCCTTGTTTTATGCATCATAGAAATACAAAATCCTTTCATCATATAAGTCCCAATCATATCAAATATATGGCCTCATACTTAACTTCAAAATTCATTGTCATACACAATAGCAAAAACATTTTCCACTAAGGACAATTATAATGTATTTCAACACACTATTACTCAAAATTTAACACCCAGGTGTTACAGACCACCTGCCTTACAAAAAGTTTCAACTTCGAAACCTTCATCATCAAGTTATACTAATTCAACTTTACAAACACCCCAAAGCATGGAAATCGTACTATCATGATATACCATCATATGCAGATAAATACGCAAATGTGCAACATATTCGTCTACACATTTTTCATCATTAACTTGAACATAGCATCGAAATCCTTTCTTTGCCATATCATTAGATAGTCGCATTCATTCTATTGTCATTATCCATATCAACCCAACCTTATCAAGGCTTTATCATTTCTACTTATTACATAATATACACTAATTTCTCCCTGTGTCCCAGATAACGAAATCTGCCAGGTCTAAAGTAGCTTTCCTATTGTCCTCTATGGCACCCGCCCTCATTGCTTCATAGAACCAATCCCCAAATTCATGCCCTGATACATCTATGTCATCAAGGCACATTCATACTCATGTCATATTCAGGCCATCCAGGCCATTATGCCATGACACATCTATAACATTATGGCACATTCATACTTTACAATGTTATAATATATCTAGGCCATCCAGGCCATCATACTATCTAGTAATACATTTTCATTTTAATATAGTGGCAACAACAATAATATACATTATTACATTCAATAGAATCCAGAATCACATAAATCCAAGATTAATTATCAATCTAGGCAAATCTTCAGCCATCCTATCCTGGCCATACCGGCCATCCATCTCTGCCAAACGAGGCATCAGCGGTCTAATATCACATTCAGGCTATCTAGGCATCATAGCTAGGCCCCAAGCCATTTGGCCATGCAAGCTATGCCTCCAAGACATATCCAATCTGGCCATTCAGGCCATCGCACCATTTGAGAGTATCATATCAGGCCATTCAGGCCATCCTGGGTGGGTTTCATGAGCTTATCGCCAACTCCCAATGGTTTTTTTGAACTTACCACTAACTCACCGCACACCAGTGGTTTCCACGAGCTTACCACCAACTTAGTATACACTGGTGGTTTTCATAAGCTTACCACCAACTCAATATACACTGGTGGTTTTCACGAGTTTACCACTAACTCAATATACATCGATGGTTTTTACGAGCTTACCACCAACTCAATATACATCACTTCTATTTCATCATACATATATTAAAGCATACTCATATACATTTTCATTTCATATCAACTTATCACTTATATTAATGCCATCCAGCATTACAGTCATCACAATGTCATCTTGGCATTTCAATCAATCACAATCATACACAAACATACATAATGTCATCCCGACATTGCAATTAATTACATCAATGCCATCTAGGCATTACAATCATAACAAGGTCATCTTGACATTTCAATTACATCTTTTAACACATAAGAACGCTCAAAATACAAACATCAGATACACATTCCAGCAATATCTGCCTACAACCCTATGGGTGTCAATTTTCATTACATTCACTCCATCATGGTGTCTATGCCACCAAAATATTCAAGTCTTTTCAAACCTAGCCATATCTCATGGATATCACGTGTCATATTCATATCATTCATCACATAACAATCAATATACAACTGATTACTCAATTTATTCATTTCTAAAATGAAGAACTCAACAACACATATTCACAAACCAAACTAGTCACCTAGATACGCATCTGAGATTGATGTGACAACACATCACATTCAATCAATTGATCATGATAATTTATGCAATCAAGGAACACATGCCAACCATGAAACTTCACAACTTCATTCTTTCATTTTTATATTTACCAATGTTATGAATAAATAGTTTAGAAAAATATGTATATGGGTACCACTATGCTTCCCTGCGCTACTCTACCTACTACAAACAAATTCTACTTTGTGCTATCATAGTACTTTCACTTTCTTTTCTATGGAAACAATGACCACAATACTTTAGCATCAATAATTACATGCCCTTCTTCCTTTCTCACGCCTTCCTATTACCATTAATCTAAACCTTTCTTATGAATCTATAAACTGGTATTGGCATGTCATTTCCTGGTTCTTACTCATAACCACTGCCATCATGAATCTAGATTAGTGTTCTAACATAAACGAGCAAGACTTATCACATAGATAAGTCACTAGCTTTGATACCATCTATAATGCCTCGCACCCCCACCCTATGTGTTTCGACCATGCCACACCAAGGCCGATGTGGAATGCTACTATTTTCCTTCTTCTTAAGAAAAATCTTTTCATAACCTCACAATTTTTCTAATTCTAAGGGAAATATCCTGCCTAAAATTTGGTAAAGTCTACCATGTATTATGGGCATTTAAACTTGATATATGTGTATGTAATTAAATAAAATGTACATTTTTATAATTATAAGATAATAATTATATCTAAACACTTAGACCCATACTCATAGCTCCACCCAAGATCGGAACCATTTCATCATGACAATGCATTACACTGGATTAATATAAATCCATCTACAATATCATGAATAATTACTATGACATACCATTACATTTCATTTACATATCTCTAAGATCTTTAATACATAATTATACAATATTTGAATCAAATATAATTATAATTACAATAACGGATTCCAATCCCCACTTCATCTTACCATATCTAACCATCTTCAAATCTCGTTCATCCATCCCAATCCTGAGTTGGGATTCTTTACTTGACCTATCAGCTAAAAAGTTAACATAAGAAGGTATGAGTCCAGGCAACTCAGTAAGTAGGCATAAATAAAATAAAATAATAATTAATCATAATAACATGTTTTAGCCCAAAACATGTATCAAATATAACATAATTCAAATTTAAACCATCATCATAAACACATTACATCCCATCTCATCTTGAGATGTACAACCCAAGGCAATCATACCATGAGGCTCGTATCTTCATTCTTTCCATGCACACCCTACGCCTTTCCGGCATATAATATCTTATTGTGCCATTTCGGCACTTCACATCACATTTGAGCCACTTTGGCTCATCATACCACAATACATGCCATCTAGGTGTCTCATATCACCCTACATGTCATGCAGGCACCACATATCCAACTATGCCATACAGGCATGATATTATAGTTGTGCCTTTAATGCACATTACATCATTATACATATCTATACTATTATGTAATGCTTACCATTTCATTCATATATACAGTCATATGATATATCATGCCAGTTACATAGCATTGGGATATCACTTCTCCAATCTGTATCACCTATTAACAATATCACAATAGAGAATTATATTTTCCCTATTAATTCATACAATCAAAACACATCAATATAACATACTATCAAATCTTAACATGGGATATACTCATCCCATCTACTCTTTCCATGACACACTTGGGATATTCCCTATTACTTTCATATAGACATCCATATACAGGAATAAGCATACTATGGGATACTCTTTATCCCTATTACTCACATGTTCATATCTATCACATGCAAAATATCATTTATTGCAATTCCAAAGGATACTTACTATCCCTAACATTCATACATTCACCAAAAATCCATAAACATCAGTCCTTAACCAAACAAAGGATAACTAACATTCCCCATCCAAAAACATACATGCCCAGAATCAACCATGGGATATATTCCATATCCCCATCCACGCATTCAACAAACAGAGAAGGCAGCCAACTTACCTTAGGCCTTTAGCTCTAAACCACTTTCCTCTAACTCTCTCTTTTCTTCCTTCTCAGTTCATCCTATAGAGGGCCACAATCCTATTTACTTAAGCATTTGTAATCATATGCTTAATATATCATATTAACATGTCTTTCATAACCAATTTGAGGCTATGATCATCAAACATGTGATAAATATCAGTTAAACTAGGGTTTCTCCATAATTACCATAAGAAATCTCCTTTATTGACATATTTATCTTGTATCTTACCTGATTAATATTTAAGCAATATGTAAATAGCTTAATTAAGCTTTTAATCTAGTCAATTCATGGTTAATATAGCCCATACATAAAAATCTTCTTTAAAATCTAACTAGGGCGTAGCCCACAACTCGATTCTACTGGTCCAAACCACTTCATACATGTTCTTAAAATATACTAATCATGTTGTTAATCATTTACCCTATAATTAATTCAATAAAAATAAGGAAATCCCTAATTTTTACTACTCAAAAAAACCCTAGCTTTGCGATTTTCACAATTTCTCATGCTAAATCATCATAATCATTGTATTAAACAACCCCATGAATTTATAAGCATATACATCAATTTCATCCCAAAAATCCATCATTTCCCCAAAACCTAAAATCAAAAATCTGAGATTCAATTAAGAAATCGAGCTTACCTTCACTTTCAAGTGTCACTGTCCTCCCAGACAAGGGACCAAGCTCCCAACTCCTTGTTGCTCCTTCTATTTTATGAAAATCCAATATTTCTTCCATTTTCTTTTATTTTTCATGGTTTCAATGGATAAAAATTGGGTTTAACTAAAATATCACAAGTTTTTCTAGCTAGGCAAGATAATGTTCTAGCTAAAATGACAAAAACTCAAGTTAAACCTGGGCTAAGGAAAAAGGGGAGAAAGAACAGGATAGAAAACTCAAAAAACAAAATGGGCTAAGGAAAGAAAATTGGGTTGGGCTTTTATAGCTATCGACCAGAGCTGCCGATGCTAGATCTGGTGCCTTCGGCACCAAGCCGCAGCCTTTGTGCCACCACCTTTGACTAACACCCCCTTGCTTCCACCACCTACCTCTTCAAGGACCACTGGCTCCACTCTACTGGCTCTTAAAATAGTGGATTTCTAACCCACTTTTTAATCTATTTTATCATAATATTTTTCTAATAATATTTTTCATAAAATCCTAATGTCAAAAGACATATTTAATCCTCATTTTATGCATCATAGAAACACAAAAAACTTTCATCATATAAGTCCAAATCATATCCAATATATGGCCTCATACTTAACTTCAAAATTTATTTTCATACATAATAGTGAAAAAAAATTCCACTAAGGACAATTATAATGCATGTCAAAACACCATTACTTAAAATTTAACACCCTAGGTGTTACAATATTATACAGGTCCAGTATGTCATTGTCACTATAAGGTGTCATGTTAAGGTTTCAATTTTCGATAGGAATGTGGGGTTGTATTATTAATAAGATTAATGATGTATAATTGATTTATGGTTTTCGTTGACATATGTAATTAATTCAAACTATAAAATTATATGCGTGTGATTGTTATATTAGTGAGATTCCTTATATTTCAGGAGAGACCCTTCTGGATTTTAGAAATTTTTGGTAGCCTTCTTCTCTGGAATATAAGATGGTAGTGTCCCATATAGGCCCCATTAGGTAATAATATAATAGACAAACAAAATGTATAAGGTGGGGATGCGGGGCATTACAAGAGGGTGCAGGATTTAAGATTTTAACTTTTTGAATATGTTTATGAACTTTTTACTCCCCCTTTTTAAAATCAATATGGGAGTTGGGGGTTACGATATGAAAGTTAAGTACTCACCCTAAGATGCATAATTTAAAACTTTATTTTTTATTTTTAAAGTATCTGATAGTTCAAATTATAATACCTCGCAAGTGCACAAATGTATAGCAGTACAGTGTGGGTGAGCGAGGGTCGATCCCACAAAAAATGGCAAACTGATTTAATTAAATAAAGCTACCACTTATAACTAACTTTAAAAAGATGGATTATTTGTTTGAACTAATAAAAATAATAAATTAAAAGATAATCAGAAATCTAGGGCTATAGAATAATATAGGATAGATTGCAGGTGGCAAAGGTCTCGAGTTCAGATTTCACCACTTAATAACTACCCTTGCTATTTGGATATTGGATTCAATGCTTGCTTGAGTTCATTCTTTTTATGATATGATTATTACCATTTGGTGTGTAGGTTTAAACCAGGTTTAAAACCCATTAAGATCAAGAACTATGAACCATGTAGAATGGTTGTGCATTAGGTGTGTACTTTAAATTTCTAGTTTTTTTCTCATTCAAGGAAGCTCATGGTTATGCGTTAGGTGTGAGCCTTAACCATGCATAGACAATCAATAAGATTTATGAAACTATTGATCAAGAAATCACACAAATCAAAAGATTGAAATAAAACCCATGAATAAAAACACAGACTTGCATTAAATAATCAATAATCCAAATAATAAGGTTCATCAAGAAGGGCTATAGTTTCTCCCTAGAAAGAAGAAATTAATTCATTAAGAAAATAAAATATAATCCCTTCATGAAGAACATCATATTGCAATTTGCATTCTTGAATCACCTTCACTCCCTTGAATCTCCTTCTTTGCTCCTCAAAATCCCCTTAGAGTAGCCACCTAGAAAACCCTAGAACTCTTCTTAGAAGTTCTCCCCAGAATCCCCTCCAAAGAATCCTTAAAAACTTTCCAAAATGTGTTTCTAAAATAAGAAAAATATGGTGAAAATCACCAAAATCATGAAATCCAAAATTTGACCTACCGCTAGAGCCGCAGGCGCCACTTGTTGTTCGATGGGTGGTGGCTAGGTAGAACTGGGAGCTAGCAGCTCCAGTTTGCTGTCCATAGGAAATGCTTCAACTCTTTTGACTATAAATTCCTCGTATAAACTAAGAATCACATGAATAGTTTTGCATTGGTCAGTTAACTTCAAGATCTAGAACTTTCATGATCATTACTTGAGCTGAATACACCTATAAATGTACGAAAAAGTGCCTGAGAGTAGTGTCAATTTTGCCAGCTTACTGTCTGCCCGGAGAAGTGTTCACTATTTCATCCATTACTTCCTCATACAATTGATTCTTGATGTTTTGGAAAGATAGCTTCAAGGGCTACAACTTTTATGTTGACCACTTATCCTCTATTAGTCTATGTTGGTACTAGAAATGGAATCAAAGTTATGCTACTTCACATTTAACTTCTTTTTGACATGATGTGTCACCTGAAAAACCAAATAGCTTCATTAAGTGTAATATTTCATCAAATGTAATTATGAACAACTAAAATCATGTCAAATAAAGTTACACAATATGTAAATTTAGGCATTAAAATATGGTATATTATGAGCTCATCGAATACCCCAAAACTTAGCTTTTGCTTGTTCTCGAGCAAAATAAAAATCTGAATTCATGAATTTATTTGGAAAATCTCTCTCAAATAATCAGTAACATGCCAAACAAATTACTCATGTATACATAATTTTTAATTCATTCGAGACATTTCCAAAGTAATTTCATGAAACTCATACTTCATCAATCCTTTCATGAAGTGAAAATTGTGTGTGTGTGTGTGTATGTGTGCGTGCGTGCTATGTTAATCTCATGCTTCATGCATACTTATCAATTAACGATGTGTAAATTATTGATTCAAATGACCTTCACAAAATACATCATATGCTTGCTTTTCATAATCTCTCTCCACTAATGTAGATAACTATATTCACTTGGATCAAGAGGTCTTTGTTAAGCTTGTAACGGGCCTTGGGTTTGGCTAACAAAGAAAAGAAGTATTCACAAAGTAAGAGATCATAACTGAATTTCACATGAATGTTCACCCTCTTAACTTTTTGTTTGGGGTTTTCTCTACTTTATTTTTATTATTATGGGCTTTATTACTATCACACCCTCAAACTTATCTTCTGTCAATTTCATTAGGATGTGATCCCCCCAATTGTGGGCTATATTACTACAACACCCCTAAACCTATTTTCTTTTGAGTTTATGGAATGTGATCCCCCCAATTAAAACATATTTCCTTAATTAACCTTTTTCTAATGTCCCTTTTACTTTTTTTCCATTTATCATGGTATACTTCTTTTTAACACCCCCAAACTTATCTTATTTTGCTTCATTTATACCTATCAAACAACCATGAACAAAGAATATGTCTCTTAATAGGTAAAAAGTGGTTTTTCAGGCTAAATAGGTTTTGATGATGAGGTTAAAGAAAGAAAAGTTGAATGGTGGTCTTTTATATGCTTTGCATATGCCATTCTTTCATAAGGCTCAATGGGGACTCTAGTGACATTAATGTACTAGGTTAGCTTGAAAGGCTCCAACTAATCAAAGAATGCCTAGATCACTTCCAAGTAAACATGCTATCTAAGATTTTGCCTTGAGGGATACTCAAACAGGTTCTAACATGCTTGTGTCAATCAAAATAAGTCATTGAATTCACAATACTATCAACTCATCAATGTATACTTTGCATGATCATAACATAAGGTGCTCAAAAAATTTTCATCAATCATGAAAATGGACTCATCATAAGAATCATTGAATCACAAGGTGGTGCCTATCCTTTCTTCTAAATCATGTGCAATGGTAATAAAAAACTTAGCATATGTTACTGATCATTAAGAGAAAATCATCACTCTAACCAATTTAGTTTCAGCATGTTAGCACAATTGCTCTTGGGTTTTCTTAGCTAGTTTTCAAAAGTGCAACTTATCAAAATTATAATTTGCCCAAAACTGAATACACTTGAATGCTTGCCTAAAACTGAATGCACTTGAATGTAATGCAAAACACCCCCCAACTTAAAGTTTACATTATCCTCAATGTGAAAAAATGAAAGAAGTTTAAGATCAAGGGCTTCCCAGAATGAAGTGCATTCACATCCTCTTTTTTTGGAGCTAGCTTGGTATCATTTTAACACTTGAAAGAGCATCTGCAATCCTCTAAAATAAGAATTCCTCCTTCTGTAACATAGAGTAACCATAAATTAAAAATAATCTATCTTAATAGTCAAGAAAACAAGCAAACACTAAGCTAAATGATACAAAAAGAAAGAAAATTCAGAAAAAGCTTAAGCTGCCTCCAAGAAGCGCTTGATTTAAAGTCTCAGCCTCACTATGGCATTCTATCTTTGAATTGAAATTTAGCCTTTCTGTGTTTTGGCTCTTTCATCACAGGAAGAAGCTTCTAGAATTGAGGTATTCCCAAAATATCATTGAATAAAGCATCATCATCTGAATTATCTCCTTCAATTAAGTTTATGGGTTCTCTTGAAAACTCCTCTTTCACTCCATTTGCTCCATATATTTTGAAACTGTTCTTCTCATTAGATTGCTCCATTACCTTGAAGAAATCAATCTTCACATGAGAGACTTGGAATTGCATAAGCGTGTCCTACTCCATACATGTAAAAGAAGAAGAAACAATCACTAGAAAATATAAATTATTGCTTATAGATACATACCTTAAAGAATGAGGTAAAGATATTAGGAATACAGCTCTCCTAGCATTCACCTCCTCTTCATCAACTGCAAAGATATTGGAATCATTAATCACATCACAAACTTTATCATGTATTACATTACCACCTCCTAATGTTGTGATTGCTTTCACTTGCTCTGGATAACTTGATAGCTTTCTAGATGTGTGACTCTACACAGCTTCTACAATTTGCCCCTACTGAGTCTCTATCATCTTCATGGAAGCCTCCACATTCTAGAATCTTGCTTCAATATTTTGGAACCTCGTTTCATCGTTCTAGAACTGAGTTTTGGTTGCCTCAGCAGGAATTGGTTGTTTCTGGTTCATCACCATGGAGCACATCATATTCATTTACTCGACAAGCTCAGACATCTGCATAGAAAGCTCAGTGTTAGAATTTAATTCATTCATTCCTTTGGACTTACATCTAATACTCATCTGTTGTTAGTTTGCTCCAAGCATCTCATACAATTCATATGTCTCCTTTGGGATTATTTTTCCTATCTATTCTTCTTCCTTACAATCATAGCTCAGCAAAAAGAAAGAAACAATTAACAATCCTATATACAATAAACCTACAACAAAGAGAAAAAAAAATTGTAACTAAATCTAATTAAATCAATTGGAAATCGTTCCTTGGCAATGACACCAAACTTAATGGTTCAAATTATAATACCTCACAAGTACACGAGTTATAACAATACAGTGTACATGAGCAACGGTCAATCCCACAAAGTGTGGCAAACTAATTTAATTAAAGTAGGTTATGACCTAAAACTAACTTTAAAAAGATGGATTGTTTGTTTGAACTAATAAGAATAACAAACTAAAAGATAATAAAAATATAGAGCTATAGAATAATATAGGATAGATTGCAAGTGGAAAAGGTCTAGGGTTTAGATTTCACCACTTAATGACTACCCTTACTATTTGGATATTTGATTCAATGCTTGCTTGAGTTCGTTCTTTCTATGATATGATTATTATCATTTGGTGTGCAGGTTTAAATCAGGTGCTTTCACTCATTCTAGTTACCTATGGTGTGTAGTATAATTGAGGCGAAAACCCATTATAATCAAGAACTATGAACCAAGTAGAATGGTTGTGCATTAAGTGTGTGTCTTAACCTTCTACTTTTCTCATTCAAGGAAGTTCATGGTTGTATGTAAGGTGTGTGCGTGCGTAGACAATTAATAAGATTTATGAAACTAGCGATCAAGCAATCACACAAATTAAAAGATTAAAATAAAACCCATGAATAAAAATACAAACTTGCATTAAATAATCAATAATCCAAATAATAAAGTTCATCAAAAAGGGTTACATATTTTCCTTAGAAAGAAGAAATTAGTTTGCAAAAGAAAATAAAAGACACTCCCTTCATTAAGAACATCATATTACAATTCACCTTCTTGAATCGCCTTACTCCTGTATGTAAATTTAGGCATTAAAACCTATTATATTATGAGCTCATCAATATCCAAGCAATAGATGATTAACCTTATCAATTTTCTTGCATAACCATACATAAAATGGTTCTCTCATGAGAGAAAAAGTTGTAAATGCTAAACATAAATATCTGAAATGCAAGGTTTTTATTCATCCAAAGTTGAGGAGCTATTTCTATGGCTCTAATTGGAAGGCAGTTATACAATAATACATTTCTTCTTCTTCTTCTTGTTGTTGTTACTCTTCTTCTTCTTACTTATATTCTTCTTTTTTATAATTACACTTACAATATTCTTTCAAATTTATAGTTTTCTTTTTCTTCTTCTTCAATAAATTTCTAATTTTCTACTGAAAGATTTCATAAATTTTATATCTTCATCCTCCCCCTCATTACATTACATGTCTATACTTCCAAAACCATAGACTATTTGTAACGACCTGTGCCCCCTGTGTAGGAATTTTCCGCTTTGGACCATTACAATCCTTACGGTTTTGCCCCCTTGTGGCCTCTGCTCATATAACTTCAGAAAAGGCGTCTACATAAGTTTCACAAATAGCCCATATCATAAGCTCATCACCTGCCCCTCACCCAGGTGATGTGGGATATCACATTCTCCCCACCCCCTGGGGCTCCAGCGTCCTCACTGGACATACCTTCGAGATTATCGGGGGTCTGGTTCTGATACTACTTCTATAATGACCCATGCTCTCCTGTGTAGGAATTGTCCACTTTGAACCACTACAGTCCTCACAGTTTTTTTCCCTAATGACCTCTGTCCATACATCTTCACAAAAGGCGCCTATATAGGTTTCATGAACTGCCCATACCATAAGCTCATCACCTCCCCCTCACCTAGGTGATGTGGGATATCACATATCTTCATCTTCTTACCTTACTTTTCATTCTTCTAAATTTCATGAATTATCAATGACACCTCAGTTCTGCAGTAGAGATCTTGTTCAAGTTTTTAGCCTCTTCAATTGTTGTGACCTTTGGCATCTAATCCTTGGGAAGAGACTTTAATATCTTCTTTACCTACTGAGAACAAGAAATCTTTTGTCCTAAACTTTGTAAACATTTTAGGCTATTATTGAGTCTTGAAAATCTAGAAAATATTTCAAAAATGGACTCACCCTCACACATGCAAAACATTTCATATTCATGGATAAGCAAATTAATTTTAGTTTCCTTTGCTCGGGTTGTCCCCTCATGAACTACTTGCAAATAATTTCAAATTTCTTTAATTGTTTGATATGGGGATATCTTTTCAAAGTCAGAAGGAGAGAGAGCACAGTATAGAGCATTCTTAGCTTTAGCATTTAAACAAACTACTATAATGTCCTCGGTAGTCTAACTACTCTCCTCTAAGGTGGAGAGAAATATTCTATCCTCAACAATCTTTCATAAATAACTATTAATGATCAAAATGTTTTTCGTTCTCATCTCCCAATAGTTATAATGCTCCCCATCAAAATATGGAGGTCTAATGATCAATTAACCTTCCATGCTTCTACCAAAACTATTTCCATATAAGATCACATAGAGGTAGATATTTAAGACATTTGAATCCCAATTTTAGTGTCCTGCTTTGATACCAATTGTTGAATCTAATGTAATACCCCCAACTTTAGCTAATGTGAAGTATTGTCCACTTTAGGCCCACCAGATCACACACGGTTTTGCCGCTTTAAGCCAACTCTCTAGCCCAAAAGGTACCTCACAATGACTTGGGTATTACCAAACATATCATAGGATCTCTTTCACAAAATATCCAATGTAAGCCCACTATATCGACTCACATGATAGTGGCCAGAAAGTGCCTCTAATACCATTTATAACACTTCCAACTCTAGCCAATATGAAGTATTGTTTGCTTTGGGCTTACCAGATCTTATGCCCCTATGGGTCAACTCTCTAGCCTAAAAGGTATTTCACAATGACTTACCACAATTCAATTTCAAACACCTGATTTCAAGTCATATAACAATAATCTCAAGTCATATCACAATAACTTGCACTATATATTTTTTAAATTTTTCTTTATCAAAAATCAGCCATATGGTTGAACTAGCTAAACATTGATCTAGGAACTTCACCATTTAAAACTTTGATCAAATTTTTGGTAACATCGATTGAACTAATTGGATCAAGAAATGCATGCTTAGATTATTCTTCTTCTGGTTTGATTTTAATAGCGTTAGTTACATCATATTAATATCAATCCTGCCTTACCCACACTTTTCAATATTTAAACCCAAATCTATTTTTAAAATAACTTCAATGGAAGCCTAGTTTGAGCCAATAGTTTAGCTTATTTTTAATAAATAAATTTATTAAAATTTAAATTATTTTTATAAATTTATCAAATATGATCAAAGTTCTTTTAAAATGATGTCATTTTTAGTATAAATATGTAAATTTATATATGAGGAAATAAATCTATGCTAAAAAGTAATTTAATTACAATAGTTCTATCTCCTTCATAAATTTATAAATAAGGTTTTAAGACCTTTAGTGTATCCTAATTTAATTTTAATGGTGGAGGCTAAAACAATTAATATCATTGTTAAAATATAGATATATATTTACTTGCATAGTATTATGAAAAGTAGAATAGTAATAAAGTTGAAACTCAGGCTAGGTTGGCCAAAGCGTTAACCTAACATATTTTGAAATCATGCAATATTAACCTCGTTAACCTAAATTTAGCAAATTCCAATCTAGCCCTAATTAAAATCAAGTGGAAAAAATTATTAGCTGCTACCCTTATAATCGGTGTCCTCTTTCACAACTATTTTATCTCTAATAAAATTATAACTATTTGAAAATATTTCTACGTAATGGGTTTGGTGGAAATTTTTAACAAAAGCTCTTTGTTTGGCTTTTCGTTATATTGTTGCATTTTGTATCTTTAGCTAAATATACTACGAAAAACTTATTTTCTTTGTATCTTTGTTTGGTTTTTCGTGGTCTTTATATCTTCACATTAAGATAATATCCATGTAAATTACTATTAAGATTTTGCTTTTTTTTTTTTCTAATTTCAATTCAACACGAACCTTAGCCATATTTCTAAAGCCTCTCGACCCATCCTTCTTTCAATGTTAAAAATTTTGGGCTGATTTTGAGTTAACGAATCAAGTTGATAATTAAAATTATTTAAAATTTATACTTTAAATTTATTTCAAGTAAAAAATTATATTAATTTAAATTAAAAAATACTAAATAATAATAAAAAACCTATGAATCTTTTATTACAATATTTTATATAGGCATTTATTTCAAGGTTTTATATTATCTTTTCCGTAGTTGTCTTATTGGCTAGTGGTTGCATGGAAATGTAAATAACTATAAAAAATAAACATATACTCAAAAAGTCATGTAAAAATTATAAAAGTCTATATAAAATAATTATGTAGTGAAATTATTTTTAAGATATAGCGAAGAAATTAAATAAAATATATGAGCCATGATAAACACTTAATTTATATTTATTATATATATTATTGTAGCTAATATTGAACAAAATCACGATGAAATTGAGATTTTGTGGTTATCAATCCAAAACAATCGTACTTGTAAATGGGGTTGGATTGAAAGTCCAACCCCAAATATTAAAAACTATAATCTAACCTTGTTAATGAAAATTAGGTTGGATCGGTTAGGCATAGGTTAAACCAGCACAAATTTCACCTCGGCTAATATGTGTAATAAAATAAAATAAAATCTTTTAAAAATAAAATAAAAATATTTATGGGGCCAATGGTAGATCCAAGACCTTTGGAGAGAGGGGGCAATATTTATTGCTTAAAATTAGATTTAAAATCATAAATATTTTAAAAATAAAAATAAAATATATGATTTCCTAAATTAAATATAGAAAATAAGAAAAAAACTTAATATCAGATTGGTTAAATTAAACCATTGAAAATAGAGATAAAAGTATAATATAACAAATAAAAATAAATAACTTAGTATATTTCCCTTTCTCTTTCTCCCTTGTCTCATCTCTGTGGGTCTTGACAGATGGCAAGCAAGTACTTAAGAGAAGACAAATTGGATGTTTCAAAAATTACAATCTAAAAGGATTAAGAAAACTAATCTAATTTGCTTATACAAGAATATAAGAATAAGAGACACAAATGCAACTATACAATAAAATATAGAGAGATTGATAATAGTGACCACTTGTAGAAATACATAAACACAATAGTCATAAAAGTAAAGAATGAATGCCTCTTGTTAGGCAAATTTACAATAAGCACAACGACAATCTCAAACGAAATGAAATTAAAAAGAGAAAACCTTATTCGAGATTGTGTAAAGCTCCTCCTATAAGATGTTGTGAAGGCTTGAGTACTTGAGCTTAAGAATGACTGTTGAAGATATGAGCTTTGAGTTCTTGGAAGATTTTAATCACTTGAAATTACTTTCTTCTCTTTTAATCATTGGGTTTTAGCTCCTCGTATTGCTTAGCAATGAATTAAAGCTGTTGAAGAGACCTAGTGAGCATTTAATGCACTCTAACATTTAGGTTTTTTTTTTATCATTATTTTCTTTTTGCACTGCAGGTAGGAAGCTCAATAGACTTAGCCTACCTCTTGAGAACTCAATCGACACACCTTAGTAGACTGCGATTCCCATTGAGGTTGCATTGTTGAAGTTGAAGTTTCTAGAAGTTTGGTAGAGCTCGGTAGATTGAGCAACTAATAATGCCTTGGTATGTACCTTGGTGGACTAAGCCTATCTTCTACAAATACTTCTTTTCGAACGTTAATAATTCGCATAAATTTTGTATTATCTATTGAGCTTCTTTATAAATGTTCAAAGAGTGCAACTTGATCTTTTTTGATGATAGCTTCTACTTAGCAAATTTTTTGAAAATTCTTTATTAGCACATTAGTTTCTCAACCAAGTCATAAACAAGATTTCTTATTTTCAAAATTAACCTTCTATTCGATAGTCTCCTCATGCCTCTAAAGTCTTGTTGTATCCTCAGAGTGTTATTTATTTTTGTGTTAAAACAATATAAGTAGAATATTTAACTAAATCAAAAAATAAGATAAATAAAATTTACACAAGTCTTATCTTAATAAAATAATGATTTAGTATTATATAGACCCATGTATTAAAATCGAATGTATACTTTTTTTTATTTTGCATCATAGAAGAATAGTGAAAAAGAAATTGTAAAAGACTAGTTCAGGAAGCTTAGGAAGACTGAATTGTGAAAAAAATAAATAATATGAGCCGTTCTTTAAGTATTTATAATATATTATTTCTATTAAAATTAATTATGTTAAATATATGCCCCTAACTTTTTTTATTTGGGAGAAGCGGATGCGCAATTTCATGTTTAATCTAAAATTTTTAGCAATTAACTAGTATATTTAATTACTGTGTGTGTCTATATATATATATATATATATATATATATATATATATATTCAAATTTGATGCGGACAATTGCCCCCCTACACTCCATGTGGCTCCGCCACTGGCTGGGGCTGGATACCTCAAATTTTCAATAGGGGATCAAGAAATTCTCAGAGATTAGTTTGTGCGTCAGGTGTTGAGAGGTTGACTTTCGAAGTTGATGCGGTTGCTGCTACGCAGTGGAGATTAATCTTCGTGTACAAACCATGCCTAGTCTGCTAAAACTTCCAATGGCTCTACGCCACCTCACAACGGGAAACAAATTATTATTATTATTATTATTATTATTATTATTATTATTATTATTGTTATTGTTATTGTTATTTTTTCTAGCATCGTTTCTTTAATCTCTTGGTAAATATTACATGACTCTGTCCAAAAGTAACCACTGAGACCAGAATATTTTCAGCGGCCCAGATTCTAGAGTTGAGCCCACTTAAGAAGGTTCCCATAATCAGTCATGTGAACTAGTAGCTAGTTGGCAAGGCGAACATTCTTCCCAGTGCGCATCAAATCATGCTTTGTCTCACATTGATGAATTAGAGGGTCCAAAAACGCAGCTAGAATGGAACAGAGAACATATAAAACCCAAGCTTCCTTACACGCAATTCCCGAGCACCAAGATTGCTTTCTTTGTCTTACTCGGATTTTGGGTGTTCCTTCCTTTTCATAATGATGCCCCGGAAATGCGGAACACGACAAGATATTGCTTTCTACTTGGAAATGATGCGACTCCCTTATTTTTTTTATTGCATGAGGTGCGGTTATTTTCTTTTTCCTTTTTGTGTGTGTGTTCTAGCTTTGAAAAGCTCGTGCTGGTGCTCGTGCATGCGCGGCATAGATTAATGAGCATGCGTTGTCGAACAACCAGAGCAGTCCATTAAGATAATCTAATTCTTTCTGGTGTCTTCTTTGGCATTGGGCTTTGCGTTTTCTTTTCTGCGGACAACTGAGTATTAGAGAGTACAGCCCGCTATAATTATTGGCAGTTTGGGACGCATGTTACGCAGGGCTGGATCCAATAGAACGTACAATACACATTTTGGACCGTTGAAAACCAGATGTGCCGTGGATCAATGGTAAATAGGTCAAAGGGTATTTTGAGAATAAAATTTATAATGAAACTTATCCTTATCTGTAAGTAGACAACTTGCCCTATTAGAAATTCATTATCATCTTTCTCCCGATTCTACACCCTTGTGTGAGCCGAAACTCATTTCCTATTTTCTTCTCAAATCAACATCCTCACCCATTGCAAAACCTTCTCCCCGTCATCTTCCCAATTTGATTTCTTGCCCTGACCCTAACTCTAGAAACTCTCATCCTCCTTCCAATTCTATACTCATGTGCAAGCAAACGAAAAAACCTCATTTCTCATCTTCTTCTCAAATCAACATCCTCACCGGCTGCAAAACCTCTCTCTCCTTATCATCTTCCCAAATCAACATCCTGCTCTTGCAATAACTCTCTCCCCATCATCTTCCCAAATTGACATCCCGCTCCTACAATAACTCCCTCTTCCTGTCATCTTTCTCATTTTTGCAAACACATATGCATTTTCAGGACATTGGTTTTTAAAAACACATGGAAAGGCAAGGTTGTCAACTACCATTTCTCTATTAGAGCTTCCTCAGAAGAATCTGACTAGCAAAATGAAGAATTTGCTCCGAAAAAGGCAGTGATGCGAAATTTATGTCTTTTGTCTTTGAATTTCAGTCAACTCTCCTCTTATTAAATCTCTTTTCACAATTTTTTGGTCTCTTCCTTATTTCTACAGAATGTATTTTGTTTATACATCATTTCTATTTTATTTTGAATTTTGGTTTTATGTCTTGAAATGGTTTTTTAATTGAATTGGTGTTCGTTGAATTCTTTTATTAGCATCGTATTTTCTTTTTTCATTTCTAGAATTTTATGATGCTATGACTGTTTTCTCCTATGATGAGCAAACAGGAGCAGGATGTTCAAACAAGGTCATAGCCCTCTCTCTCCCTCTCTGATTTTTTTTTTTTGGTTGATGCTTCCTCATTTTTAGCCTATGGTCTTTACGGTTCGTATTTGAAACATCTTCATGATACAATTTCACTGCTTTCTAATGCAAAGCCGGAATGAGACATACTTGAATTTTCACAAAGTTGATCCAAAGCAAACATAATACCTTTCAATGGAGTATCTTCAAGGCCAAGCTTTGACAAATGCAATTGGGAACCTTGATCTCCATAACGCATATGCTGATACATTAAATAAATTGGGTCACAAACTTAAAGAAATTGTTGAACTGTGAGTAAATCTTTGAAAATAATTTCTATCATGTAAAAGTATCACAAGTCTTTATGTTCCCTTTGTAGTTTCTTTATCTTTTGTTGGTCTCATTTAGGTGGTACCTCAAGAGGGGAGTGAATTGAACTTTTAAAAATTATCTGGCTAAATAAAATGAAGTGCTATAATCCATGGTATATCAAAACATATAGCACATAGACAAGTTTATTTTTATAGTAATTTGGCCCACCTTGGTACCTACTCCACTTTATGAGTCAGCCTCACTCAGTGTACTCAAGTTCTACTAATCACCAATTGGTTTTCCTAAGCTTACCAATGAACTCTTACAATGGTTAGTTTTTTAAAAGTTCACCAACAAACTTATACACAAGTTGGTTTTCTAAAAGCTCACCAACAAACTTATCCTAGTTGGTTTCCAAAACTGACCAATAAACTTATACAAGATCAGCAAGCCCTTACTTGCTATCCCAATCAATATAAAATATACAATAAGAAATGCCTCTTACGTAGGCTGAGTTTGTACATAATTAAATGCAGTAGAAATAAATGTATAACAATAAATATAAAGAATTTCAGACTTGTTGGTCTCATATACAATGAATAGCTTAAGAGGGGAGGGGTGAATTGAACATATAAAAATTATGATCAAATAAAACTTGATAAGCTAAGAGAAAGTAGTGATGCAGTATATGTGAAATTTTCATATTTGATTGTATGACTGCCTTACTTCTAGGTTCAACTTCTTTTAGCTATTCCTATGATAAACAAGTTGTAGTGTTTGTGTGTGTGTGTGTGTGATGATATGAGTGATAACATTATGCTTAATGAGGTAATGAAGCATATAAAATAATTGCACAAGCAACTCATGAAAGATAGAATAAGCAAACACACACACAAACAACATGATTTTTATAATAGTTTGGGAACCCTGTTGTAACACCTATGGTATTGAAATTTGGAGGAATTTTTTGTATTACAGTAAAGTAAAGAATTGAGGTAATACACTATTTTATAAAAAAATTGCTATGGAAGATTGAATAGAGTGACATGAACCCAAGTAATGATTTTGAGTAAAGTCATGTATATGACTTGAATGACCAATATAGCATGATTATTATGTATAATGTGATGTGTATGAGATATTGGATCAAAATTGTGAGATAAATTTGGAAATTTGAATTATAAAGTGGAAGTTTATGTGAAAAGAACTCAATAGGTGAATTTGAGCAAAAGCATGTATTTGAGCTATACAAAGGACCTAAACTAGTCATTATGTGTATTGTAATATATATGAAACATTAGTTTGAGTTTTGGATATAACTTGGAATGAAAATGGCCTATGAAGGTACTTATGATAGAAAACTTGGTTAAAATGAATTGAACAGGTGATTTTTGGCAATTGACCTCACATGAGGTGAAAAATAGCATGAACATATTTTATTTCATATGTGATGTATGGGGAATCTTGGTTTAAGATTTGGATGCATTTTAGAATAAAAATGGTATGTGAAGTCATTATAGTAGAAAAATTCAGAGAAATTCGGTTAAAAACAAATGAATGAGTGATTTTGGAAATCAATGTCACATAAAGTGGTAAATAGCATAAAAAATTGTTATTTCATGTATGTGATGTGTAAGAAGTGATTATTAGGATATTTGAAGTGTTTTATATAAAAAGGGGCTATAGTGATTTTTCATAAGTGTAAAAGCTAAATTTGGAAAAAGGGTTTATTATGATTGAATTTGGACATATATAATGGACTAATTTAAAACTTTGTTCAACATGAAAGTTGTAGGTCCTGAAATTATCTATCCAATGGAAGAAAAATCATTCAATTATGATGTTTTATGAGAAAGTTATGATTAATAACCAAAATAATTCCAAATGAATGAAAAATAACAAGATGAATTTGATAGGTCAACTTTATGGAAATTTTTGACATATTTGTGAGCTGATTTAGAAAACTTTGTTAACATAAAAGTTGTATCCCTTGAAGTTATCTTTCCAATGTCTTAAAAATCAAGTCATTTAGACATCTGGTACAAAATATATTATTAAAAGACTATCACTATATCATACAAAAAGAGCTTACCGCGACAAGGCTTTTCTCTGTGCGATGAGACTCTAGAAAATAATGTTTTTGGCATCCAATGAGAGCTTGCCATGGCAAGACTTTTCCTTGCCATGGAAACATCATTTTTCTACCATGGGATGGTCATTTTCGACCGTGGCAAGGTCCCAAAATTGTCTATTTTAGCTGTCCAACACGACCTTACCACGACAAGACTTTTCCCTGCCACGGCAAGAGTCTACTGACATGCCAGAGCACCAAAAAATTTTGACTTTTTAAGGCCCAAATCATTTCATTCATTGTTCTCTCTTAACATCATTCTTCCTTCCCCAACTCTATTATACCCCATTTGTCACCAATTTTATTAGAAAACATGGGGATTAAGGTGGTTAATCAAGCTAGCAGACCTCTTGGCTTGGGTTTTTGGAATTTGGATAGCGGGAAATGGAAGAAGATCCAGATTTTGGTGATTAGAGTGTTGGGCATGGATCCTTGTTCATGGATGAAAGCCATGCTTGAAATTGGTGGTAAGCTACCTGATCTCATCTGAAATTTTGATATTTGTAAACTAGGGTTTTATATAGTTTTCTGAAATGTGATTTTTAGAAGAAATTGATATGGGTAATCATACGAAAAGTGAGTAATGGGTTGATTACTATGAATTGAGAATGATTTGGCTATGGAAATCATAATTTTTGGCTTGTTAAGGTTTTGTGAATAGTTATTTTTGGAGAATTTTATGAATTATGTGAAATTAACATGGGGAAATTGATTAATATCAGAATTTTGATGTTTTGGGATTTATATAGGGTGATTTGGAACTGTAAAAATGAATATTGAACTATGACTGAGTTTAGGGTAATTGGGAAAATTGTGTATGGACTATGTAAACCAAAAATTAGTTGGATTAAAGACTTAATTGAGTTATTTTTATGGTATTTAAGTATTGATCATGTCATATACCCAATAAATATGGCTGCGGCATGTTAATGGACTCACCATAGTATCTAGAAATCATACTTTGTGAATTAGACAAAGTTGCCTTTGTAAATAAATGACTGATTTGTATGTATAGGGCCAATTGAATATGGTTGGGAAGCTTTGGAGCCTATGGCATTATGGAGAATAAATCATCACCCAAGTAAGTAGGCACCCTTCTTTAATTAATATGGGGATGAATATACCATTTATTTGTTTTTGGGCATGTGTGTTTTGGATGGGGATAATGGATATCCCATGTTTGATTAAGATTGATGTTATTTTGTTGTGAGGGATAGTGAGTATCCCTTAGATTGAAATTATCAATGTTTTGAGTATGACATGAATATTTGGCTGTTGGGGCTATGACATATCCCAATATATGTGTCATTATTCTTGTTTATGGATGTTTATCAAAAGGGATGAATTATTCCATTGAAATATGTGTAAATTGTGAAATTTGATAATTATGATGATGAAGATGGAATATTTGAGATATAGCAATGTCGATCATGAACTGAATCTATTTTGGAAATGAATATAGTGTATCTTAATTATTGACTATATTTTGTTATTACATGCCTACATACTGAGTTGCCCGAACTCACGCCTTCTTATTTATTTTCTTTTAGCTGACAGGCCAAGTGAAGATTTCCCAAATGTGGATTGGGATTGTTGAGCAAGATTGAAGACTCTTTAATTATGGTATTTTGATTGTAATTGATTGTATAATTGTATTGTATTTGAAGGATTCAAATGATGTATAATAAGATATAATGACATGTCTTAATAATTTAATTATCAGTTTGTTAATGGATTTTGACGAGGTAGATTTCCATCATGATTCTACCAAGATCTTGGGCTATGAGAATGTGGGTAAGTGTTTGTGTTTTAGAAATTATATTGTGGCTTTATTATATTTGATAAATAATTATATAGGTTAAACCCTAATAATTTAAGGGATACGCTGTCCATTTTTCTGTAGAAACTAGTCCAGGTCCACCATGGAACCCTAGCACCCAACCCTAAAAGTGGGGAAATTTAAGTGAAATACAGTGCAAAATAATAAGTCGTACCTCAGAAGGTGGGGCATGAAACCTGTCCCTAAATCCACTCTTCCAAGGGCACCAACTCATTGTGCCTTGGTTTCTCCTATATCTCAAATAATCACCCGACACTCTTCTAGATTCCAACTCTAGGGGGTGTGAACAAGTGTGCCTGACACTTCTTTTGGATTCTAGCTCCAGGTGGCATTAGTAAGTGTCCTTGACACTTCTTCTAGTTTTACAAGTTTACCAGCAAACTCAATGGTTTCAAAGATCACCAGCAAACTTCTTAGTTTTCCCGAGTTCACCAATAACTCATACAATGTGATTTTCATGAGCTCACCACAAATTCATCTAGCTGATTTGTCAGCACTCTTTTTGCACATTATATTGCCTCTTTTCTTAGGCTCATTTGTAGAGATTAACCTCATAAATTACAATGATATCTTGTTAGAGCTCATTAGATATCAATGCTCCAGGTATATAATTATGATAGAACATTTTAGGCTCATTGTCTATTAGTGCAATGAAGATTGATTATCTAGAAGGAAGCATAGTCTGACTGAGAGATGTTTCTCATTTAAGCTCTGTTTTTATTTTTCTCTCAGCTTCCTTGACCTTCTTCGTTATTGCTGCACTACCTTTATATGTGCTTCAGAAACTTCTACCCATTAGAGGTAGATGGCTTTCTATTAATGTTGAAGACTATTCTAATTTCTTCCATTGGAAACCTGTCTTCTTGAGAAACTCACTTGTAGTTGGAAAGTCGGCAATGCTAATTTTGAAGAAGGTGCCTTTCTATTTTTAGCAAACCCTGAATGAAGACTTTCTTGGTTGACTGACTCATTTATTATTATGAAAAGACACTCATTAATCCCGAAGGAACATAGTTTTTGAAAGTTTCAATCTTTAATAGAATATGTACTACATTCCTTTGAATTTCTTTCCATCTTTAGTTAATCTCGAGTTGTTCGGTCTGCTCTCTAAAATTTGCTTCGAATGATATTTTGACCAGAAAGTGCAGTCAATGATGTTTGGCATAGATGGCTTCTACTCTTCATGATATATCATATTTTATCTTAGTACTTTATCACTTGAATTTGTCTTTTGTAAATAGTAGGCAAAGTGACTCTGAGTAGATACATATAATATACCACATTGTTGATGTCACAAATAGTTATAGCAGTTCACTTTGTCTTCTGGTTTATCTGTTAAAGTAACAGTTAAGTAGTAGCAGCGTAGATGGAGTTACTCTTCTTCATTGTTCTTCAGATGTTCTCTTGACAGATGAAGTTTTACTTCATTAAGTGAGGTGGCTGTATTTGTTATAAATGATAGACGATCTTTATAATGCGGATAGAGCTTCTTCATAATAGACAAAGTATTCTTCACCAAACAAAGTCTTCTTCTCATCAACTGAAGTGCCCTTGTCTATTATAAGTAATAGACAATTCTTCTTATTAGACACGGCTTCTTCCCTAATAGATAAAACATACTTTGTCTGTTGTTTGTCTATTGAGATCAACAGAAGAATTTGCAGCTTAGAGACAAAGTCTTCCAAAAGGTTCGTCAGATGCCTTATTTACCGTAAGAGATAGACAAAGTTGTGACATGCAGACAAATTCTCCTTCTAGTTGCTCATATAATAGTTGTCTGTTATGTAACAGACGACTCTTTGAAATAAGTACAACTAGCTTCTTTAAAGGTTGTCTAATGGATTTATCTGCTGCTGGTGACAAACAACTCTTTGTAGATGAAGGTGGCAGACAAAGTTTTCTTCATTAGCTATTGTGCCGCTTCTTCTTTATCTTCTATATTTTTTGCAAAGATTGCAGATAGGTTCTTTGACCTTTTTAGTTTTCAGATAAACTTCATATGATTGACAAATGCTTGACTAATTTTGTCTTCATTTTGGCTTCTTCATTTGTTTGTTTTCTACTCCATTTTGTCTCTACTTCTGCAAACTGAAATCATTTTTATGTTATGGACAAGTGTTGATTATAACCAATTTCTTTTTATCTTGCCCATGGAATGATTTGTCTGAATCTTCTTGAGGCAGATGCTATCTGATACTTTGTCTGTAGGTAATTGACTTGATCACTCATCGATGCTTGAGCTCCATGACTACAAATTTCCTTGATGACTTTTTTTCAACATTTTAGTGTCATTCTTTCTGATCATTCTTGTCTTCTTTTAGTCAGTGGATTGTGCTTGCTGATGCACTCATTGTGTGCGTTATCCACTATATTCAAATTGCTTCCTTGTATATAAAGACCTATTTCTGCAATGCTTGGGAACATAATTGTTAGTGCCACATTTGTTCACTCATATATTGTTATTCGTCATCAAAACTTGGCCATTTGCCATATGCACTATTTAGTTTAACAAGACTCCCTTAAGTTGTTGTAGAGAATAAGCTTTGAATGTAGATAGTTTTTTAGCGCTGTGGAGTTGGAAGAAAACTTAATGTCTGAGAGTAAATGCTCTTATTTGTTTCTCTTTCTTTTCTCAAAAATATCTTAATCTTGTAACTTCTTAGAATGCCCTTCTTTATTATTTTTATAGCTGAATTTGAATTCTGCCTATTGGAGAAGATGACGTTCATTTAAAGTGACCAAATCAATAAGATTTTCTATCTGTTGGAACTCTCTCACGATTTTTCATGTGTAAGATCTGTTGAGCCATGTCTAGGTCCATTTTTCATGTCTGGAGTCAAGTTTTTGGACTTATTTAACCCATTCAGCTTGAAACTAACTATTTGGCCATGTCTTAAAATGAACCATCATGTTTGGGTTTGAATAGTCACATCCAGAATTAAAATTTTGGACTTGGATTGGTGCTTAGCTTGAAACTGACTTCTTTCTTCTATTTCTGAAAATGATTTGCCATATCTAAATTTGAGTGGCCATGTTTGATATTATTATTTTAGACTTGGGTGAACCATTCAGCTTGTAACACCATATTCATCTTTTAAAAACTGAATCGCCATGTTCGAAAATGATCTCCATATCTATATTTAAGATTTCGGACTTAAAGTGGTGCTAGTTGCATTTGGTCACACGGTTTGATCTTGGTTATGTCTGGAATTGAGTTTTTCCATGTCCAAGTCTTATTCTAAGTCTGGAATTTATTATGTGATGTCCGAACTTGCTTCTTTACTGTTTGTTTCTTTGCTTAAGTGTGGCGCTTAGATTTTTCTTCATTTTGAGACCTTGATTCTTATCTTACTTTGAGCGCAAGTCTGAATAACTTTGGTAGTATTTTTGAGGCATGATTAGGAGTTGTTTCATGCACTGCTTCTTCAAAGTTTTAATGTTATTCTTTCCTATTTAAGCATTTACGTTTTCTTCTTCATGTACTTGTGGGTCTTGTCTTTGATGTAGTCTTGTATGTGTTGTCAATTTATGCTATTTCCCTAATATATTGTTTATGACTGCACACTTGGGAAATAATGATTAGCATCTTCAATTATTGGCAGCAATGTCTATATAACTCATCCTCATCCATTCACTGCTAAGGCAAGATTGAAAAACTAGAGAGAACTTAGTTTGTGCGATAGAAATCATTAATAGAGATAGAAAAGTGTGCGCAGAGGAGAACTCATTGAAGGGAAGCAAAGTGGACTAAGTATTGGTTAAGATGTTTTGGATTAGAAATAGTTCTTTTGTTGGATTTGTTGGTTTTTGTGATGTTTCTAAAGAAGAAGATAAGGAGCTTGAATGAATAACTACAAGACATATCATGTTCTTTTAAGATTATGAAGATCATCTTTATGCAAGTCCAAAGGCCAAACTATCTAGGTTACCATGTTTTAAGGTGGACGACTAGGAGGGAGAAGCAACATTAGGAGCAACCCGCTTCTCTCTTGTCCAAAACTTTGGGTCCTCCATGGAAATGCACTAAGTCAGGGGGAGCTATGTATGATAAATGAATTATTTATGTTTAGCTCTAATATATGTTCATATTTTACCTATTTGAAAGGTAATTCACTTAGATGTTTTTTCATCATCAAAAAGGGGGAGATTGTTGAACTAAACCTCTTTACTAGGCTTGATTTTGATGATGAAAATATTTAACTACTTGAGTTTTGACGATGAGCAAAAGCACATGAGTGAAAGCTTAAGCTATTGATCAATATTTTCCAAGTGTGCAGTAACAGACAATGTATCAAGGAAATAACACAAGTGGATAGAGCGTACAAGACTATATCAGAGACAAGATCCACCAGCTTGTAAGGAAGAAAATATAAATGCTTAAATAAGAAAGAATGACACTGAACCTTTAAAAAATAGTGTGTGAAGCAACTTCCTAAATTGTCTCAAAGCACTACCAAAGTAATTTAGACAAGTGCCCAAAAGTTGGACAAAAACATGGCTTCAAAATAGAGAAAATAATTTAAGTTCCAAACTCAAGCAAATAATTGGACATTGAAGAAGCAAATTTGGACACCATATGACCAATCTCAGATATAGAATTAGTTTAGACATTGCTGAACAAGAAGCCAAGATGCTAGAAGTGTAAAGCCACTCTTGGACAAAGAATCCAGACTTGGACACTATTGAAGACTGAAGAGAGAGGCCAAGCGTGTCTAGAAGTTAAAGTCCAAAAATCCCAAGTGCTAAATCCTAGACATTACTATTGCTAAAGAGGCATGTCCAAAATATTAACTTTGGATATACCCAACTCATTTCCGGACATAGCTAGAAGTCAGTTGTGTGACCAAGTGCAACTCATGCCCATCCAAGTCTGAAATATTAACTTCAAACATAGATTTTTAATTTTAGACATGGTGATTCATTTCTGGACATAGGAGAATGAAATCTGTTGTAATCTAATCGCCAGTCCAAGTCTGAAATATTAACTTCGGACATGGCTATTCAATTCCACACATAGGAGAATGAAGTCTATTGTAAGCTTAGCACTAGTCTAAGTCTGAAATATTTACTTCAAACATGACTATTCAATCTTGGACATAATGGTTCACTTTCGGACATAGCCAAGTGCAGACTATTTCAAAGCTGAACAAGCATGTCCAAAATCTTAACTCTAGATATAGAAGTAAAATTTGAACATGGCTAAATAGACTTCAAACATAAAAACCTGCAAGAAGCTACAATGAGCAGAAAATCCTATCGATTTGCTCGCATTTAATGAATGTAATCTTCTCCAATGGAATGATTTTGAATCCCATTATAAAAGGAGTAAAGAGAGGCCATTCCAAATATAGACAAAAAAGTTAGAAAACTTCCAAAACTTTCTAAAAAAATAAAGAGCATTTATTCTCAGACATTAAAGCTTTCTTCCAAAATCCACTATGCAAAAACATTAATCTACATTTAAAGACCATTCTCTGCAAAAGCTTAAGGGAGTCTATTTCTCTATATTTATTGCAATACATTTACTTCTACTGCATTTAATTATGTACAAACTTGGCCAATGTAAGAGGCACTTCTTATTATACATCCTTTATTGATTGGGATAACAAGCAAGGGGCTTACTGATCTTGTATAAGTTTGCTAGTGAGCTTTTAAAACCAACGTGTGTAAGTTGTTGGTGGCCTTTGAAAACCAACTTGTATAATTTTGTTAGTGAGCTTTGAAAACCAACTTGTGTAAGTTATTGGTGAGCTTATAAAACCAATAGGTGTTTAGTGGAACTTAAGTGTAGTAAGAGAGGCTGATTTAGAGAGTGGAGTAGGTATTGTGTTGGGCTGAACTACTATAAAAATACCCATGTACTTTATAGTGCATGATTGATTTCTCTTTATTTTTAGCACTTTTATAATTGGTCAAAACTTTAAAAGCTCAATTCACACCCCCCCCCCTGAGCTACCTTAGATGTGGAGGATCTGCTATACAACTAGAATAGTTCCAACAAATTCCAACTAGAACAGTTAAGGGGTGGAGGATCTGTTATACAAAGTTGTGTAAGGTGACCAAAAATGAACACTCCCTTTGCCTTTTCTAGCTCAGATGCTCAACCAACTGGCTAGGCCCAAGGATTTTTGCTTCCTAGATGACTACTCTGATTACCATTAGATTCCCATAACTCCCAAGGATTAAGAGAAGGTGACCTTCACTTATCCTAACAGGGTGCTTGCTTTTAAGAGGATGATGACCTATATAATGCACTGGCTACCTTTCAGAGTTGCATGATGGCCATATTTTTCAATGTGGTTGAGATGTTCATTGAAATATTTATAGATGACTTCTTAGTCTTTGGTGATTCTTTTGATTCATGTCTACTCCATCTTAATTTGGTTTTACAATGATGCTAGGAGTCCAGTTTGGCTCTTAACTGGGAGAAGTGTCACTTCATGGTCATGAAGGGAATGGTTCTATGTAATCATATCTCCTCAGAAGGCATAGCAATGGAAAAATCAAAAATTGAAGTCATCAAAAAGATGCCATCACTATTGTGTGTGAACAAAATTTACAACTTTTTGTCCCACACTAGCTTCTATAGATGTTTCATCAAAGATTTCTCCAAGATTGCAAAGCCTATATGTAATCTTTTGGAGAAAGATGTTCCATTTGACTTCACCAATGTATGCATTCAAGCATTGAACACACTAAAGCTTAAGTTGATCTTAGGCCCCATCATTAATGCACCTGATTGGGATCTACCATTTGAGGTGACTTGTGATGTTTGATGGTCAAATTCTAAAGCCTTGCAAGTGCATGAGTCTACCAAAGTATAGTGTGTAAAAATAAGGGTTGATCCTAAAGAGAATTGATTAAACTAAAATAAATGGGATGGTGAATAAAGAGAAAAAAAGATTTTTCAAATTGATAAAGTCTAGGAATCCAATTTCACCACTCACTCGTATCCTATGTCATTAGGTATTGACTTCAATTCATTATCTTGGGTTTATTATGTCTAATATTTGATTATTACCATTAGGCCTGCACATTTAAATTAAGTATTTTCATTCTATCAAATTACCTATGGCATGTAGTATAACTAAAATTAAAAATCAATTAAGATCCAAAGAACTTTAAGGAACCAAATAGGCTAGTTTAGCATAAGGTGTGTACCATAACTGTCTATCCATTCATTTAGGAAAGCTATCTCATGGTTTATTATAAGGTACCATAACCATGTCTAATACAATTAATTCAACTTATAAAATTGGTGATTAAGAAATTAAATAAATCAAATGGTTGAATTAAGTATAATGAATGAAACAAGATAATATTGAATTTAATAACCAAACATCCTCAATTGACATAAAATATCTATGAGAGCTACATCATAGCCCTAGAAAAGAAAACTAGTTCATGAGAAGAATTAAAGAAACATCCTTCATAAAAAGATAGAAAAGAACTCTAAGAAAAACTTAATTGTCCTTCTTCTCCACTCTCCCTTAGTTCCGTTGCCATCATTCTTATAATAACCCTAAAAATAAGATTTAGGTGCACCCCCATATGGATTAAGATGTAGCTTGCATAAATAATTAAACTGCTAAAAATACACAAAAAATTTTCACACAACGCCCAGCTTGGGCACGACAGCTCCCAACACTCTTTCTAAAGCCACTTTCAGTTAGTGACATGGGCACTGCAACACTCAACCTGTCATCCTAATGTGCAATTTAATCAACATCAACTAGGCACTGCAGTGCCCAACCTTGTTTCTAGTAAGTTGTATTCCATCATTTCCAGCTCCATTGCATTATTCCTTTGCCTCTTTCTTTTTACTTTATTTTTCTCCATTTTTCTTTAACTTCTAATGAACTAAAAACAACACATAAAATCTACATAAAAATCACAAGAACAAACCAAATAATAGCTTAAAAGATAGCTAATATAAGTGAATAAAATTCACTCATCAAACACCCTTAAACTTAATATTTTCCTAGTCCTCGAGCAAAACAGAAACTAAAACTCAACATAAATAAAAAACACTTTTAAGAATACATCGAAACAAACATTGATCAAGTTTAATTATTAGAGACCTCAAAAGATTTCATGTAAATATAACTCAAGCAAAAATTTCAAAGTGTTATGCATGTTTGGAATTTCATCTCAAACATTGCCTTAACTCACTCTTGATTCCTCATGTGTGTGCAAAGATATAGCCATTATGATTCAATCACTTTATGACTTAGATGAATATTATGCAACTAGTAAAACATGTTTGAACTTTGGATTCGAAACTCCATAAGCTCATCTTTCTCATCATTTTCTACTAATATTGACAGCTTATCAGCAAGAACCAATAGCTCTTTTTAAGCTTGTAATGGGGCGTTGGGCTTAGCTAACAAACAAAGGGATAAAGAATTCATAAAGTAAGAGACAAACAAATGCATATTAGTGTTGCACTTTTGACTTCTCTCTCTCTTTTAATTTTTAATAGGCTGTATTATTACCACACTCCCAAAGTTATTTTCTTTTGAGTTCCTTAGGAATCTGATCCCCCCAATTGAAGAGTGAATCCTTTATAATTATTTTTTTTTATCCTTTTTCTTTCTTTTGGCATTCTTCTTTATAACACCCCTAAACTTACCTTCTTTTATTCTCTTATCCCTATTTATTAATTTCATGCATCAAATATGTCTCTTAAAAGGTCAAGAATTGTTTTTCAAGCTCAAAAGGATCAACACGATAAAGCTAAAGAAAAAAAATTGAATGGTGGTATATCACATGCTTTGCATATGCCATTTCTTCATTAAGGCTCAACTGGAACACTAGTGACAGTAATGTACTAGGTTAGCAGATTAGCTTGAAAGGCTCGAACTGATCAAAGAATGCCTAATCATCTTCTTAGTGATATGCCATCTAAAATTTTGCCTTGAATAATGATTAAAAATAAGTTCTAGAGTGTAACACCCTATACCCCCACCCTATGCATCTTCACCACGCACTACCTGGGCTGATGTGGGATGCAAATATTTTCTTATCAACTCCCCATTTTCACACAAATTCTGCTAAAAATTTGGTAGAGTCTACCCTGAATTATCAGCGTGTACACCTGTAATACATACATTTAATATATAAAAACTAAATTTAACTATCTTAAGACAATTAATTTAATAACAACTCACACCCATACCCTCAGCTCTATCCCAAGACCAGAACCAATCATGATGACAATCACATATCTAAATTACAATTATATCACTATTACATGCCCATGCTATACAATATACATCATTCTAATCTTATTACAAAAATTTAATTAAACTTTTATTTACAAAAAATATACCACAAAGGGAATCCAATACCAATTTACCATTTCATAATCAAAATGTCTTCAAATTCGGATATCAGTCCCAATCCGCACTTGGGATTTTTTACCTATCCTGTTAGCTAAAAACATATATTAAGAAGGCATGAGTCTAGCCAACTGATGGCTTCCATCTGTCCCCAGCAACGGTGCCAAAAACTTGATGGTTCAAATTTAATACCTCGCAAGTGCACGGTCGATGTATAGTCTAGTGTGCTTATGCAAGGG